>CAUZXS010005907.1:0-26764 GCA_963585895.1 Sepioteuthis lessoniana
TCTAAATCATCTTTGAAAGTATACTTTTTATGGTGGATGAAGCAGTATAGGTATTAATATATACGAGGGTCTTACTTGAGCTCATACAGATTTAGATTTATTTCACACATTTTAACCTTTCTATAAGACAGACATTTAAATTAGTTTCGCTAGCTTCTATAAGAATTGCAGTAGAATACCATGATAAAAAAAAGTTCAGCTACGTCTCTCTTACAACTTTTTGAAAGGCCCTTGTATATATATATATATATATATATATATATATATATATATATATGTACGTATGACTTCGTATTCTTTTTTTTCTCGACATACATATATTAAATTGTGAACATTGATGGAGAAAAATTGACGTATTTGCTGTGTGATAGATGTAGACCAATATATCATACATGAAAATAAAATTCTCTAACAGGAAAAAAAAAAGCATATATGTGAATAAAATCTACATCGAAAATGCCGCATATATATTAAATATTAACTTTCGTTACTGGTAAGTTTTTATAACAACTCAACATTTTATTTCAGCCATATGATGCAGGGCCATTGACACGACCTAACAGTTTTCATTGTCTGCATTTTACTGCACCTAGTTCCTTGCACTTCAATCGGTTGTCATGCGTCTTGTGCACACACCTTTAGAGAAATAATTCCCCATTGTAATGGAATTTGGTATTGTATTCAAAACGCTGACAGCAACGCCATGTTGTCTAAATTCTGAATTCTTTTTCTGAATTTTACAAAGTATAAAACCAATGCTTTTGTTTTTTATATATATATTTTTTTTAGTTTTCTAACTTTATGCAATGAAATTTATTTGAAAATAATCTTGACGGTGACTTTGATTTCTCTACATTTAATAAGCTTTAGTTATTACACTGTATGCCCAAAAGCAGCGAAGAGAAATAATGATATACCAATTTCAATGCTAAAAATGATCAACATTTGAAATACGAGTGTTAAACTGATGACTGGTAGGACATAAAACAGTTTTTATTTTTTAGCTGAATATTCATATTTACCAACCCCTCCGCTAGGGCGGGATATGACTCAAGGTCAATTTTTTAAGCGGAGTTGAACAGGTTTGAAGTCAGAGTTTTCCTTCTCCTATACTAGCTGCCTCGCCAAGGCTGAAGAACCTCGTCTGCCCTAATATTATACCCATAGCTGAAGAGAGAATAATTGGATACATACCTTTCCCAAGGGTATTAGTGCTATGTGAAATGCAATCAGTCTCGTCCAGGATTTGAACTCGTGTCGCCGTGTCCATTTCCTATGACGATAACCATTATACCTCGGGCACCTCCGTATATAACGGAATATCATAACAACATAAAATATACCTTAGAATGTTTAAACTACAGAAAGGAAATCATGAGATAATCTAATATTGAGAAAAAAACTAATGAATTCCTTGATAAAAAATATAATAAAGTTGGTTGAGTGGATTTTATGAAATATCAACACTTGTAGGTAATTCAATTTCAGATCGTGTTTACACACGCACACACACGCGTACATACACGCGCGAAAACACTCACGCGCGCGCGCACACACACACACACACACACACACACATATATATATATATATATATATATATATATAATAAATGTGATTTGTAAACGAAGAGTTTACAGTTAACTTTTTTAAATGAGTCGAAGCTCTTTTTTTTTTGGCCCACAGTTGATTGGTTTCAAATATTTCAATCTAACCTAATAATTATATTTGATATTGATTATTTGTTTGCATGCTGTTAAATGATTTCAAAGTATTGTACTCCAGTCACGCAATTAGGTTCACTTTCGGGCAAATACCTTTGGGAAAAGTATGAACCCCTTATCCTCTCAGCTATGGGTTAAATAGTACCACTACTGTTCTTCTAGGAGAATGGCTTTGGCATTAAATAACCTGCAATGGTTGATATACCATTAAACAAAGAAACCAAACCAAACCAGCAAAGTATTTTTCACACTAAGAGCTTTCTTTTCACACAGTGAAATGGTTTCAAGTATTGTTATTTAACGCTTATAATTCTAATCAACAATGTTTATATGTACGTAGTCAAACGATTCCAAGTATTGCAGCGTAATGAAATATTTTAAATTTTCGCACGATGTTAAAAGGTTTCAAGTATTCCTATCTAATATGAATAATTCTATTAAGTATTAATCATTTGTTTGCACACAGTTAAATTGCTTCAAATAGTGCTACCAAATAAAAAAAAATTTATTTGCACAAATGTAAATGGGTTTAAGCATCCCTATGTAAAAAGTAAAGTTGGCACCGTAGTCAAGGGACAGCCGAAGGCTCCCTATTTAATAGCTACTACACCGAGGTGTATACATGCGTAACACCACCCCGTTCTTCGCGTACCAGAATATATTTGCAATGTAAATGTTAATTTGGGATATGAAAGAAACCCAAATTCCAAAATATTACCGTGCAGAGAATAGAAGAAGCTTATCCTCTGAATGAATGTAAATGTTAATTTGTGTAAAAAGCACAATAATTCATTTAAAAAATTCATCGAAGACCTTGTATTTTAGGGGGAAAGCTAACTGGTTAGCTTTCCCCTTAAAATACAAGGTCACACATACATGGGTAATAGAGAGTGAGGTCCTCCCATGCCTATCTCTAGAGAGAGGTGAAGGAGAGACGTTCTCTACCCACAATTTTGTAATTCTTGCTTGCTACTATCGTCAACTGACGGTCAAATGTATTAGGGTGTCATATTTCTTCGTCGCATAAGCAAGTAGGCATCAAATACCATTTTTTTTTTTTTTGCCTGACTCGGCCTTTGGCGAAAACACTAACCGCTTGGCCAAATTTAACATCAGTCACTTGTTTGCACATAGCTATTTCTTTTTGACCCATAGATACGACCCTATCAGGTCCTACAACTCAAGGTAAGTGTACCAGGGAGTAATGGCAATGAGTGAGCAAGCCAAATTCCCGAAAACTGGAGCCTCTACCATCAGATGTAGCTTAGTTTCATATTCAGGACACTTATTGATAATGTCTTACCCCTCAACAGAATGCACAAGCCGTATTGTACAACCCCAGACTATTGGGCTTTAAGAAGTTCAGAAAATTTTATAAATACTTAGTTTCTCCTCATCTAGCTTTTATGAGAGTCTTAAATATTTACGGCTTTGATTTCACTCATTTAAATCAATAGTCTTTATCAAAATGGTTCTAAATTCCTAGAATGGTAATGATAAATAAGAAAAAAGTTGGAGACCTAAGTCGAGGGTGACCCAAAGGTTCCTTTTTCAATAGCTTCTTCACTGAGGTGTAGGGGGCGCTACTTCATTCCCTGGATTGTTCCACTTTACCCTTGATCCATACAATGCTGAGGGTTAAGTAAGGTAGCATCAAGTATCATTTTTAAGTCTTTGGTATGATTCAACCTGGGATTGAACCTTGGTCTCCCGGACCATGGTCGAACACTACTCATTAGGCCAATTGAACGGTGATATTTGTCTATTTCTTCTTGAAAGATATAAATCATAAAAACAGGTAATGTCAAAACAGTTCCGTTAAATGTCAAAATTGTTCTATTTCAAACAGTTCAGTTTAGCATAAGTACGTGGTTTTAATGTCAAAAACAGTTCTCTTTCAAACAATTTCGTTTAGCATAAGTACACAGTTTAGTTCTATTTGACACATAGATAGGATGCTATCAGGTGCTAAAACACTGGGCCAGAGTTTACCTGGGAGCAGTTGTAATCAAGGGGTATTCCGCATTCCCCAAAGCTCTTACACCTCTGCAGAGATGCAGTCGGTGTATTCTACAGTCCCAGTGGACTGGGCAAGCGTCTAATTTGTTATTAGTTTGTTTACTGATAAATTTAAACTATTCAATGCAGTTTGATCATAAAATATTCAATGATTCAATACAAACAAATAAAATGCTACTTCTACTGCTGCTATAGATACAATTTACAGCACTAATGGTGCTGCTGCTGTACGGCTGCCGCTACTGCTGCTACTGCCGCTGCTGCTGCTGCTGCTGCTATAAATACAATTTATACCGGTTGTAGCATGAGTAGTAGTAGTAGTTGTAGCAAGTCAATATGCGTAACAGAGACATCTACTGCAGGAAAGAAACACCAACTATCTCTAACACTATATATATTAAATATAATTAGAGGAATTGATATTATGTTTAATTAAATTACCATGACAAATACCGGCAAACATCTACATGCGACACCGGACACTGAACAGCAGTTTCGACCTTATTGGGTCTCATTAACAGTGCATACCATGATCTCCACCACTAGAGATCGAACCAGCAACCCCAGAATGTTGAATCCTAACTTATACCAACATATATCAAAACGTTTCTTGTCTGAAATGTGAAATATGCTTCGTTATGCAAAAGAATTTTCCCTTTTTTTATGGGGAATTTTAGCATTTAGTGAATTTCTGTCGATTTTTATTGAATTAATGTATGCTACGTGGTCGAATAGTCCAATTTCGTAAAGATGCGTTCCGAGAAGATAATTCGCGCTAAGATTGTGATTTTACATGTTGAGGAAGATTGTTTATATTAAGAAAGGATTTCGAAAGTAGCTATGTCTGAACTTTTACAGTTTCTTAAAATTTGGATTTTTAGTAAAGAAAAAAAAAGCAGAATAGTTTTATTCAGTGAATGAATGCTTTGCAGTAACGAGGTCAATAAGCAAATTTTGTAAATTGCATTCTAGGAAGACGACGCGTACCAGATAATCTGCCTGCGTGCTAAATTATAGTTTCTTCGTATTTGGAAATTATATTGAAAGTCAGTAGCTGAGAATTTTAAATTAAAATATATTATCAAACCGTGTTGTCAAGACAGTACCACGAATGACATGTCAGCTACGAATTATGCATATATGTGGCTTTCTTCAGGAGGCGTACATAGAATTGCGGTTATCATCCTATAAAAGGGAATTGCTAATCATTGATCGAATATGGGACGAAGCTACTTGTGTTTCGATTTGCGCTAAGGCTCTTATTATCTGGGCTATGGTTATAGTATCGGGCAGCTTGATCATCTCTCATTGGTTAGGTAATTAGTCAAGGAGTAAGAAAACTCTGAATTCAAATCAGCTTTACCCTACTTAATATACCTTGAATCAGCCTCCTTGAAGTGAATGGGTTGCGCAAATGCATATATGCATAGTTGGACTTGCCCGTGTGTTACCTGGCTGTTGTTGTAGCAGACCGAGGGGAAAATTGAGGCAGGTTCCGTAGACTGGGCCACAAAAGTAGGAAGTCACCACTCAGTTCAGAAGAACCGAAGACAGATGGAAGACAATGAAAACAGTCAAAGAAGATAAAGAGAAAAATATTGCACAAATATTTTGCCGTATTGGTTGATAATTTACCAAAGGAAAAAAATCTACATTTTTTTTTTTAATTTCAAGAAAAATAATTTTTTTTCATCTTCAGTGGATTATATTCCTGCGCGGAACTTCGCATGAAAACTCGGAGATCGAATCTAGATACGTTTGTTCGTAAACGACGCATTTTGAGGAGTGAAACCATGTTAAAATGCCAACAGCATTATCTCCTGAGGTTTTTCCTGGTCACTGATGAGTTGGTTATTTTAGTGCATTCACATGTCAAGTTTATCCGACAGTGACCTTTCAATTTCTACTTTGAATGTGTACTCAGTGATCATGCTTTAAATGTGCAAAGGTCAGCCCCCGATCTTAGCCATCCGTTTTGAGCACCTTTCTCAGCGCATCCGTTCTGTTAAGAAATAAATAATGAGTGGGGCCTATATCTACAATCGATACTGTAAATTGCGGAGTACAAGTCGATCAGACATAAATTTTACCACCACAGTTCTAAAGGGTCTATGAAGGTAACTCTACCTCTTAAGAGCCAGTCGGAATACCTTGAGAAAAAGTGGTGAACATACAAAAAACTCTCTGTTAGTTCGCTAATACAAAAGTCTTTTTTTTTTAACAACCCCCATATTGTTAGTTGTTGAAGAGAGAGAAACTGGGTATGAACTGAATTATTTGCTTTTGATAGACAGAGAGAAATAAACTGTTGAGAGACGAGAAAAACAGACACAGACCTTGATATTATTTTTTTCACTCCGGTCGTTTCCTACTGTAGTTCTCGCACGTGCCTGCTTGGGATTTCATCTTCACAGCAACATGGAGGCAGGATATGGGACAAGGTCAATTTTTTAAGCGGAGTTTAACAGGTTTGAATTTAGAGTTTTCCTTCTTGACTAGTTGCCTCACCAAGGAACCCACCCTGTCCTATATTTACCCATAGTTGGAGGGAGAATAATTGGATTCCCAAGGGTATTAACACTATGTGAAATGCAATCAGTCTCGTCCAGGATTTGAACTCGTGTCGCCGTATTTCCTACGACGATAACCATTACACCACCGGTACCTCCACAAGCCATGTCATATAAGGCAACTATTAATTTTAAAAATATTTTTTCTTGTATAAACTGTCAAATTTTGCGCCCTACAGTAAAATAGTTTTTGGAGGCAGGTATCTTTTCCCCCCGAGAGGATCACCTTATTATTACTCTCCTTATTTCTACCACAAATTATCTCCCTATTTCTACCGCAAAAGAAAATCTTTTAAAAGTTACTCAGTGGTATTATACAATTCTGCAATGGTAACGCTCTTTGATATTTTTTTCTTTAATTTCAGAATTTAATTTACTTTCTGCATACGTATGAAAATTCCAGAAATTAACTTTGTTTTATGGTAATTTTATTTTAAAAAATTTTGAGGGTTTAAATTTGTTTAAAATGTGTAGATCTACAAACTGGATTGAGGGTCCCAGTGAGACAATGTTTAATGAAAATTTGAACATTTTATTTAAGTAATTTTCATTCATGTAATCGGGAAGTGGGTAATATTTTCATCCCTGAGGATTAGGAATTTAGGTTGGGCGAAAAAGCAACGGACAATCTCTAATATATTATAAATATTTTACACAAAGGAATACAAATATCATGTTAACAAACAATGAAATAATTACCGTGATAATTAATTGTATTAATTATTTCATAATTTAGTTTGGTCTGGTTGTGATTTATTCTAAAGTCTTTTAGTTAGCTAAAATATTTCAGTGTGAATCTAAGTCAAATTGGGAAGGTCAACCGCGTGTACATGTGAACATATGGCGGGAAGACACATATCATTTCGGGACAGAAGGGCTAGATATAAATAAAACTTGTAACATGTCATAAGTTTGATTGAGATAAAATAAAAACATTATTAATGTTAAGGGCATGGGTGATGATCGTGATGATGTGACACAATAATGTAGTGAGATGATATCACATTAATGATATACTGAATTTTGAAATATATAAAAAAACGAATTGTAAAAATTAGTCAGTTGGGAGTCAGTTGTCAGTTGATATTCACAGAGCCCTTCGGGAAAGCAACAGTCGGCAGGTAACTGTGGAGCGTCATGCGTGTCTCTGTTCACATTTTCAAGTCGACTTCAACTGGTTTGAATCCAGCTTTTCTTCTTTACTGGTAAATAAGATGACAAGCTGGGTTCTATAGCTTTGGTAACAAGAGTACATAACCTATTCTGTCAGACAATTTACCAATTGTTGGCGGGAGAAATAATTGATTTAAATTCGGGTTGACAGTTGCATTTATTATGAGTAAGTATTAGTAGACATGTAGGGGTACAAGAAATAATTATCTCAATTATGTCATTGGCATGTTCATCAGGGGTACCCAAGGGTATCACAATTCCAAAAATCTAATCTCGATCTTTAATTTTTGAACATTAGAGACGTTTCTTTGGCCCCTTCTAGGGAACACTAAAACTAAATTACTATCTCACTTTTCGTTATCAAGACAACCCTTTTTTTATTTTACACCCCTTCCACATATTGCTAGTTCATGGAACAAAGGGGATTGTATTAAAAGCAAGAAAAACATGTATGTTACAATATTAGAGTAAACAGTCTTCTAGCGTTATTTCTTGTGTAAGTAAAAATATGAATACGTTTTTTTTTTTAGTCTATTATTCAATCTTCTAATCTATTCATATGAAGAAATACCGGAACTAGCCGATGGAAATAATGGGTATGTATATCCTCATGACAACAACAAGCGCACTGGGTATGATATTACATATGTAATGCTGATATCTTTATAAATAAAGCCAGAATTGAAAAAAACATGGCATAATATACCTGTCATCTGAGAAAGAAACGTTTTAACGTTGGCATTAAATGCGTATCTTTAAAGGTTTTGCAAGTTTTATTTTTTATATTATCGACAAAAATCTAAGAATTCGTTCTATAGCTTTCAAAAACAAGCATCGGCTGATTGATGATACAACATTCGAAGTCAGTTAAGTATGTGCTGGGTGGGGAGTCTGGGTTGTATTGATACACCTGTTATTTTAGGCTTGTGCATATATTCATCTGTAGAGTTGATCAATTATTGCTGGGTTTTACTATTTTGTTATATATATATATATATATATATATATATATATATATATATATATATATTACCAGACTTTGGAATGATAGAGTGTTCGCCAATGACCTGGGAGGCCTGGGAGGCCTGGGTTCAATCCAGTTTGAGTCATAACAAAGACTCGAAAAATGGTACTTGATGCCTCCTTGCTTAACACTCGGCATTATAAGGCATGTTTCAAGGGTAAAGTGGAACAATCCAAGGAAAGGAGTAGCGCTTTCCCCTACTCTTGGTGCAGTAGCTATTGGAAAGGGAGCCTTTGGTTCGCCCTCGACTACGATCGCCAACTTTACTTATATATATATATATATATCAGGGGCGGAGACGGGACTAGTGCTACTCGTGCCCGGCACGACCAATAACTCGGTCAATGTTATTCAAAATGGATTAAAAATCATCCATTAATTTCAAGCAAACATACTTAGTCTGATCTCAATTAAATTACGTATCTATTCAAGTTTCGTTAACTAAGTAGCCAAAAGTTCATAAATATATCAGGGAATAATACAATGATGCTGTTTTGCACGGATGGTCTTTGCCCGGCCACCGTCAGATTCATTGAACATCACATAAAATCGGCTATAATGTTGAACACGCGCAAATCCGTGCCGAGCACTAGACCCTTATAATAACAGTAATGTTAGAGAAATCCGCTTTTGGCTGTAGCCAATAGCAAGACCAACCCAAACACCGTGCTCAAAAATCTTAGCAAATTCTGACTGCTACAGCTCTCTTGGCAAGAGGGAGAGAGAGAGAGAGAGGGGGGGGTGCATAGCAGATTAGAGCCGTCGCCGACGTCATCATCATCGCTATGGTAAATGTTGGTTAAACGGCGTGTTTTAATTCGTTTTTTCACTAACAGATGTCTATTTCTTTAATGAATGTTGCATATATTACTAAAATTTGTTTATTTGAATACATTTTCAACAAATAATCTTTATTTTAAGCGAAATTGAAACTACTCGCTGTGTCTGTGTATATTGTCATCAGTTTCTTTATTCTAATAAACATATTTTTCTCGTCATTGTAATGAACATCTTCTCTTTTCTTCTATAATTTTGAAAGGAAAAAAAATATTTTATCTACTGAATTAACAAGACTACAAATTATATAGTATCTTGATTGTTTACAAAAAAAAACACCATGCAAGGTACGTTTGTCAATCTGTGCTATACAATGGAGAATCATGCAATAGCAACTATGATGACTTACTTTGGGTCCACGGACCACGGGTTGGGAACTGAAGTTGACGGAAGGCGGGGGGGGGGCACGAGTAGAAAAATAGGCTAGAGTCGCAACTGATATATATATATATATATATATAAGCATTGGACAAAATAATGGAAATAGGTAGAATCCTTGTATCATAATTTTGAAACTCCTATAAAACCATAAAACGTTCGTTAATCTGATATTTATTTATTTATTATTTAATTTTCTTGTTTTATTTTAATAAGATAGTTATATTTTTACAGATATCATCAGAAGAAATTAATCAAAATTCATTAAAATGATTGATTTTAAAATAGGTCAAATTTTTGGTACTCGTATGTCGGGCGCTAGTGTAACAAAAACCGCTAAATTATTTGGTGTAACAAGGAGTACTGTCTCAAAAGTAATTAAAGCATTTGAGAAAAAAAAAGGAAAAACCTCCCCATTGAAGCAAAACTCTGGAAGAAAGCGAAAGCTGTCAGATAGGGACTGACGAATTCTTGCGCAGATTGTTCGGAAGGCTCACAAGAATACAGCTCTGAAAATTACAGCAAAGCTTAATGACCATCTCGTGATCCCAGTTTCCTCAAAAACTATAAGAAGGGAGCTGCACAAGGCCGGATTTCACGGCAGGGCTGCAGTCAGAAAACCATATTAAGATTAATTTGTTTGAAATTTCCACGTGTTTCCTTAAATTTATATCACTCATATATATATATATATATATATATGCAGGAGTGTATGTGTGTGAGTTAGTGGGTGTGTATGTATGTATGTATGTATGTATATATAAATTTTCATATGCATTTATATGTATGCATAAAAGTTTATATTTATATAGATGCAAATGTTTATATAGATGTCGACATTTGTATATATGTCACCGTCATCATCATGTCGTGCCACCAGCATGGATATCCGTGACTCTCTCTATCGTTGATTACCTCTGGCAGGTCTTTTGGGCTACATGCCGTATCCTCACAAAGCTGTTGTATGTAAGTTCAAGCTAGCCGTCCTGCTTTTGCTCGGCCATATGTAGGGGTCCATAGGAGTACATCACTTATGAGCTTGCCCCTGCTTCTCCAGCAGTGTCCTGCATATCTGGTTCGTCTAGCTTGGATAGTTTCCGTGAGGGGAGGTAGGTGACCGTATAATTGGTGCTTTGTGGGATGTTGCCTCCGGGATTTGTTCAGTATTACTCGCAGTATTCTTGTGTAATTGCCGTCTAGCTTCTCCAGCCGTTTTGTTTGCGTCCAAGTAGTGCATCCATATAGCAGTACCGATACGACCGCTGCTTGGAAGAAAGTGCGTTTCATTTTATCGGTCAGGTCTGACTTCCATATGATCAATAGCTTATCAATAACAGTCCATGCCTTCGTTAGCCGCGTGTCGATGTATTTTTCGGTTAATGAGACACTGCTTCCTAGGTAGGTGAACTTGCCTACTAGTTTCAGAGAGCTTCCGCCTAGTGTGGAAATGTCGCCCGTTTGATTAAAGCAAATGTATTCCGTTTTGTGTGCATTGACATGGAGGTCAATGCCTGCGGCGGCTCGTTCCAAACTATACAGTGGTGTTTCGACTTGGTTGGGTGTATTTGCCAGTATCGCTATGTCTTTTGTGTAGTCGGCGTCGGTAATTGTTTTTGCGGGGTACCTTCTGTTTCTTTTCTTTCTCAGCTCGAAGTCGTTTTCTTTGATTTTATCATTCGATGTTCTAAGCACGTAGTCTAGACAGATGATAAAGAGGTATGGATTTAGCGTGTCCCCTTGCAGTACTCCTGCTAGAATCTCGAAGTATTCTGTGTCTCCATCCGGTGAACGTACTTTCACTTTGGTGAATATAGAATATAGAGAATCGTTATTGCTGCAATAGAATCAAACGTATTGGTAAAGTCGACAAATAGTATCGTTGCTAGTAGGTTTTTTGCCCGTACGCCTTCAAGGATTCTACGGATTGTCAATATTTCTAAGGTCGAGGATCTATTTCCTCGGAAGCCATTTTGGTTTTTTCTACGTATGTTGTCAATTTTGGGTTCTATGCGGTTTCGTAGTAGGGCATTGTAAATTTTGGCTACTATCGATGTAAGTGTTATGCCTCGGTAGTTCTTGGCTAATCCGAGGTCACCCTTTTTAGGGAAGGGGAGGATGTATCCTTTCATCCATCTGTCTATCAGATTTTGATTATAGACTGCGTTACAGTGTCGGAGTAGTATGTCGAATTGTCTGGTCTTCCATACTTCTGGGGAAACTCGTCAAGCCCTGCGGCTTTCCCATTATTAATTTTTCTAAGAACTGAGTCGAGTTCTTGTTGAGTGAACGGTCCTTGTTAAATGTACAATTGCTTACTAATAATTCTGGTGATTGGTTCATGTGTATCTTTTAGTGGGTTTCCAAGTAGATTTTCGAAATGCTGTTTCCACAGTTTTATTCTTTCTTGTAGGTTTGTAGCTTTCAATTTAGCTTTAATTGCTCTCTTCCTTCTACTCACTTCGTTTATCGTTTGCCAGGCTATTCTAGATTGCCTATCTTCCACTGAGTCTCTAATCTTATCTATCTGAATTTGTATGTATTCTGTCGGTTCTTTAAGATATATGCTTGCTAATTCATTTTGTGCCTTTTTTAGTTTTAGGGCATTTGTGTTTGTTGGGTTCTTCCGATAGCATTTGGAGGCAGTTTTCACGTCTGCACATTTTTCTCTAACCACTAACGTTTCCCGTGGGACTCTATATTTACTTCTAGGTTTTGTTGGAATACAATTCGCTGCTGCCTCGAGGTGTGAGTTGACAAGATTCTCATATTCGTCATTTGGGGTACGTATTTCTGTCTTCTCCTGTAGTGTCTTGAATATATTTCTAAATTCTGATGCATATTTATCTCTAATATCTCTGCAGTTAAGAATGGCCCAGTCATAGTGTTTGGTGGTCGCTGTTCGTGTGGCGTTTTTTAGTAGGCTTAGTCGTATTTTTGGCGTGACTACTCGGTGATCGGAGGACACACACTCGAAAGAGGAGTATGCCTCGCAATTCATTGCGTTAGCGCAATAGCGCAAAATATATATGTGCATTTATACATTTATTTGTATATATATATATGTATATATAAGGAAAAATACAAATAATGGTATACCCAGACCCCTAAAAATTGGTAAATAAGAGATGTGAATTATTAGCTAGATGTAGACATAGGACTAAATTTAAACTGTAGAAAAAATATCATAGAAAATGTTTTAAAAAAAACATAGGATTAAATTGAGATTTAAGGTAAATGAATAAAAATAAAATGAAATAAAAACAATCTGAAGAAACCATATCATATATACGTACTATTCAATAAAAGGGTAAGTGAATTAATAAGCTCGAAAATAAAATTGAAATTTGAAAAAATTTGATTTTAATTTTAAATTTTGAATTTAATTTAATATAAGTATTACTGTATCCTTACATAAAGTTATCAAATAAATTTATGTTACCTAAATTAGTATTAAATCTGGAGATTTAAGTCGAAAATTAATTAGAATTGTAGAAAATAAAAAAAATAATTTACTATAATTCCAACCGGCAATAAAATAAAAACACTGGAAGTGGCTAAATGATGAAAAAAATCATCACCTCTCTTCTATCATCCCCACCCTTCTTTCCTGTGTTTATTCTGAATTATTTTCTCCATAAGATCTGAAGAAGTCCTGTTAATCTTTATCGTGTTTTTTTTATCTATATCAAAAACCTATAGCAGGATGGAAATAAATTCATAATCCTAATTTGACCGGTTTTGTTCTTTTCTAAAAGAAATATATATATATATATATATATATATATATATATGCCTAAAAATACGCATATGCACATATAATAAGAACTATATTATGCATGTATATACGTGTGTGTGTATGTGTGTGTGTGAATATATACACTAACTGTCAAAACGATTTTTTGGGTAGGTGTCCTCGTGGTGTAATGGTTAAAGCAATGAACTGCGGAATCGTAGAACGCGAGTTCGTACTCCAGTCGCGCTATTACGTTCACTTTTGGGCAAATACCCTTGGGAAAGGTATGAACCCCCTTATTCTCCCTCCAGCTATGGGTAAATAGTAGGACGGACTAGGTTCTTCAGCCTTGGTGAGGCAACTAGTCTAAGAGAAGGAAAACTATGAATTCAAAACCTGTTATACTCCGCTTAAAAATTGACCTTGTGTCATATCCTGCCCGAGCGGAGGGGTTGGTAAATAGTACCTGTCAAAACGATTTAGTTACACTCAAGTTATTTTTATTTCTCATCGTAAATAATGAAACATCTAAAGCACCACCATGGTTTTATTTTTATACTAAAGATAAATCTTCATTAACTACATTAAATGGAAATTAAACCAAAACAGCAAGACATTCTAAAACTTTTCATTTGTCAAAATGATCTCTTTGGTCGCCATCACTGCTTCACAGATTCTCGGCTTTCTACCAACGTTTCATGCCAGAGTTGCCAGAGGTGAGAAGCATTTGTGTGTTGTTTAGCTGTCTTTCAATCCGAAACCAATTCAATCGGATTAAAATCCGCTGACCGCGCCGGCCAAGAGATTAGTTGAAGGACGTGCTGTTCCTGTTTGTTTTTAATGTATCTCTGACAGAGGTTACTTCTATGCTTTGGGTTATTTACCAGCATGAGTTCAAATCCTTGACCCACTTGCTACGTTACAGATGGGCTCACGTCTTGCCGCAGTATACTGTGATAGCCGTTCTGATTCAATTAACCCATCTCCTGGTGCTTTCCCCACGACTTCCCAATTAGCAAAATATCCCCCAACACCATAACAGAACTTTTTTAATTCTTTACATAAGTGTGATACAAGTGGTTGCAGTTTTTTCACTAACTCTTCGCCGTACATACACCCTGCAAGTTGACCCAAACATTTCCAACTTGAATTCCTCTTAGTTGACTAAATTTCTGAGATGAAGCTTGTTGATTTTTATCATTAAGGGTTTTCAGACTATTGTCTTCATCTTTATTGTTATTTCCACAACGTTTCGGCCGATATGTCCTCCGGACTCCTTCAGGTGTTTGTCGAACTCGGTAACATTCACTCTGAATTGTGCAGCAGGACACATGGCGTAACGGTTATAGGCGTTGGTTCCCTAAGCTTCTAAGGAGACAATCATCTGAAGGTTGCAGGTTCAATCCTGACTACAGTCGAGTAACAATACATAAATACTTAATAATTGTATCCAGTTATGGCGAACGGAATCAGAACAGGTGACACCGTGGATTCAATGAAGGACGTAGCTCGAATTTCCGAAAATCTTTGATTCATCTGTCCAAAGTACCTTATTCCACTCTTCTATTGCAAAGTTTTGTGTATCTTTATCCACTACAGCCTTTTAGAATTGTTTTGCTTCCTCGACGGTAGTTTCTTGAAAGGAATTCTGCTATATAAGCCAGCTTCACTGAGTGTTCTCCTCACATTGGATGTTGACACTTTATTTCATGACATTGCTTCAAATGTTTAGTGATGTTCGGAGCAATCAGCATTCTGTTACGCACACTAGTGCCTTTGATGAAACATAGATGAAACAGGTAGTATGTAGCAATCAGTAATTCAACAGAACATAGTCTAAAGGGTTTTCACGTTGTGGCATGAATTAACTTTTCAAAAATGTTTCACGAATGCGTGATTAAATTAAAAGAATAGCCTTCAAATAAATTTTATTTAATATCTATCATTCATTTGATCAAAATTAGATAAAAAAAAAGCCTTCAAATAAATTCTTCGAAAGATATCTGGTTATATTAAAGTTAAAGATACTGAGGAATCCTTGAATATATATATATATATATATATATATATATATATAAACATTTTAGTGCTTAACATGTTTCATTAAAAATAACACTCTTAAGATGAAAATTTTTTAGGTTGAGCAAAAACTTTTGAATGGGAGTGTATATAAGGTGAAGTAAAGTTGGCGATCGTAGTCGAGGGCGACCAGAAGGCTCCCTTTTCAATTTCTACTACACCAAGGTGTAAAGGAGGGCGTTACTCGTTTCCCTAGATTGCTCCACTTTACCCTTGATAAGTACCTTATATTGCTGAGTGTTTAGCAAGGAAGTATCAAGTACCATTTTTAAAGTCTTTGGTATGACGCGACCAGAGATTGAACCCAGATCTCCCTGACCATTAACAAACACTCTACCCAAGGAGTGTATACACACAAGGCTCATTAGATAAGTTTCCAGCCTTTTTTCGTGCGGGCACTTTTATTGATAGTACACACATGAAACTCTACTCC
Organism: Sepioteuthis lessoniana; assembly: GCA_963585895.1. NCBI lineage: Eukaryota > Metazoa > Mollusca > Cephalopoda > Myopsida > Loliginidae > Sepioteuthis > Sepioteuthis lessoniana. The sequence goes on from CAUZXS010005907.1 coordinate 15,971, forward strand.
CCTTCGAAGTAACCTCTCCACCAGCTGCAATGCACTTGTACGGTTCCAACAACTTCTGGAAGGCCCCATGGTAGTCCTCTTGTGTGAGCGTGTCAATGGTCTTCATCATAGCCTCTTTCATCTGCTCAATTGTCTCATAACAACAGCCTCTAAGGTTTTCCTTGAGCTTAGGGAATACCTAAAAGTCACTGGAAGCAAGGTCTGCGCTATAGGGAGGCTGAGGAACTGTCTTGATGCCCATCTTAGTCAAATAGTCTGTGACACGGAGGGAGTTGTGGACTGGTGCATTGTCCAGATGGAAATGCCACTGACACGATTGAAGAGTGCTGGCCTCTTCTGACGGAATCTCTCGCTGAACTCCCTTAAAACATCAACATAGTATTCCTTGTTGACTGTCTGTCCTGTGGAACCCAGCGCATGTAGATCATGACAGTGCTGTCAAAAAAAGGATCATCAAAAGTTTGTGGGTGGATTTGCTCTGTCTAGCCTTCTTGGGTCTAGGAGAGCCAGCATGATTCCACTGGGGACTCTGTCTCTTGGTCTCAGGGTCATAGCAGTAGATCCAGCTTTCATTGCAGGTCACCAGAATATCAACAACTGCGGGATCTGAATCAATCAGCTCGACCATCTCCCTGCTGTCATGACAACGTCTTTCTTTCTGATCTTCTCTGAGCACCCTAGGGACAAACTTCACGCAAATCATCCACATTTTTAGTTCCTCGCGAATAATTGTGTTTTCAGTTCCCACACTGACATCAAAGTGTCCACCTATTGTCTCTATAGACGCACAACGGTCCTTATCCATGAAATTCTTTTTTTAGCCAATCAACTCTGGTTTTGTGACTTCCTTACTCCTCCCACACCACACCTTTCATCATCCCTCACAGACTCCCTGCCTTCTTTGAATCTCTTATGCTACTCAAAAACTAATGCTCGATTCATGCAAGACGCTCCAAAAGCAGTCTGAAGCATTTCATACGTTGCTGTGGCTTTTTTTCCAAGTTTAAAACATAATTTCATTGCATATCGTTCTTTTAAAGTGTCGTCACGTCCAGATTGCATTTTTGAAATTCACCAACTGTGACAATCTGGCTTTAGTTGGGTGTATTCCAATTCTTGCTGTAGCTGTTCATTTGAACCTGAAATAAAAAAAATTGGTCAATCATCTCATAAGATGTATAGCAATAACATACTGAATGGTCAAGAGTCTACGACAATTTTAAATGTCTATAAAAAAAAAGTCTGGAAACTTATTGAAGAAATATCGTATATATTAGAAAGTTAGTTGACATAATACATATTTAAATGGATATGTTAATATCAGTAAGACTTGTATAAAACATTACAAATAAAAACTATATGGTGCTTAATTCGATACTTTAGAATAACGATGAGAATAATTTTTTGAGAGTGGCCAAATACATTTGACTACTAGCATATATATAATTTTATAGACATAGTATATATACATATATTTATACTGCAGGCTTATCGTATGTGCATATATATTCATATCTATACATACATGTGCTCATATATATGTGTGTGTCTGTGTGCGTGTATGTGTATATTCATGTGTGTAGATGTGCACACACACACACACACACACACACACATATATATATATATATATATATATATATATATATATATATATATATATATATATATATATATAAGATATATAGGGAGGAGTTCCCTTGGTTTAACGTTTACTGAGCTTAGCTACGGCCTCGAAGTTGCGGTCATACGTTCATTTCCGACTATCACACTTGGGAAAACTATGAACCCCCTCATCCTCCTTGCTAGTTGTATAAGTGTTGCTTTTCTAGATAGATAGATATATAGATAGATAGATCTCGATATATATATATATATATATATATATATATATATATATATATATATATATATATAACATCAGACAATATTATTTAGAATTTTGGCTAATTTACTCCAACGGTACATTTCACATCGGTTTTAGAATTGCGTATCGAAGCCTTAAAACCTCTTTTAAAAATACATATATATGTTTCTTGATTAGATAAAAAAATTAAACACTTTATAAATAACGCTTCTGTTTTCTTTCAGAAACTTCTTTTACTTGACGATGGCTTTAAGTTGAAAGCAGTCTAGAACAATAAAAAAAATGAATAACGTAAAAGTTATATTTTTATTTTTCTCATCATTTTATATTAAAGAAAAAATACGTGGAAAAATAACATACTGTTCCCGGGAAGCAACACTCGACACGGCTTGGCAAAAATATCCATAAAACTAAAAATCCATCATACGAGGAAAGAGAGCTCCGAGTTGTGAGGCTCTACATAAAACTGACAAAATTCGTTACGCGTCACACCTACGGTAACTAAAAACCCGTATACATAAAAATTCATCCCAACCAACTTTAAGATAGAACTGGACTCCTCAATCTGTAACTACAATGAAGACTTTCTATCGATCTGGTACGAAAATATCGAACAGTTCTCTCGGGACCGCTTGAAGGACACCAAAACATTCTGTGCCAAAAACATCGAAACAAAATCGGAGGCCAAATTCCTGGATGAGAAAATAAAAAGAAAACAAAAAAAAAAACCCAACACAGACGAGTACAATGATATCCTGACAAAAATAACACTGCACAATTCAGAAAGAAATAAAAGAACTTCATCAAATTAAAGCAGTAAAATACAACCCACCTACAAGAAAAAAAAAAAAAAAACAACAAAAAGCAATGCAAATCAAAACAAAAGAAAAACTCTCCCACTGAATATAAATAACACACCAAAAAAGTACGCTAACGGTAGCACGGATAACATAGAAGTTACCATCTCAAATAAAATCTTACTCTAATGATTCTATTTAATATCAATCATTCATTTGTTCAAAATTATAATGATTCATCTGTCTAAACGAACTTATTCTACTCTTCTATTGCAAAGTTTTGTGTATCTAGAGCCTTTTAGAATTGTTTTGCTTCCTCAACTGTAGTTTATTGAAAGGAATTCTGCTATATAAGCCAGCTTCACTGAGTGTTCTCCTCACATTGGATGTTGACACTTTATTTCATGACATTGGTTCAAATGTTCAGTGATGTTCGGAGCAATCAGCATTCTGTTACGCAGGCTAATGCCTTTGATGAAATTGTCCTCAGCATAGATGAAACAGCTAGTATATAGCAATCAGTAATTCAACAGTATATATAGTCTAAAGGGTTTTCACGTTGTGGCATAAGTTAACTTTTCGAAAATATTTCACGAATGCGCCTTATTAAATTAAAAGAATAGCCTTCAAATAAATTTTATTTAATATCAATCATTCATTTGTTCAAAATTATAAAGATTAACAAGAGTAATTCTATTAATCAAGTATTACCATTTAATACGAAAAATATACTCACAGCTTTATGGTTCCAAATATCTTCAGCTAATCAAAATTAAATGATTGAACAGTTCTATTCGATCAACAAATAAGATCCTAAAAGGTTCTTCCACTTCAGGTTCAGAGTTTAGAACCTTTAAAATAAAACCGGTTTGTTGACAACAACAATTTAAAATTTAAAAAAATCCTGATACACCAGAACATATGAAAGAATATGAATAATATAATAGATTCATAGATATACATAACGTCTTTTATTACCTAACAAAACGTAAAAGCACTCGACCAATAATACTAATCAATCCTAATTGTAGTACAAACACTGAGCCAGCTCATAAAACAATGACACTAATTAAACAACCAAACTTAGTTAGCACACGTAGACCTCAATAGATGACAATCGGCTACTCGATAAGAAAAAAGTTCACTCAATAAATTAATTTGGGAGGGTCGATACAAAAATGTTTAGCATCAACAATGGAAGCTTTCGAAATTTTACAAAGCAACTTTGAAAGATTGTCAGTTTTAAAAATAAACACATGAATGTGTACTAAGTTTAAATAGATATTAAATCAGCATTAGTATATTTCAAGAACTGAACGAGGATCTTAATTTTTTCCGTCATCCTTTACGCTTAAATGATCACACACTTGGAAACGGTGAAAAAGCCTTTTTCTGAAGAATTCAACATTCTGAACCACACGCAAACACATGTATATATAGTGTCATCCACTGGCATACCTGTTTCGTTCTTTCAGAACTTCTCAGGGTGGCTAGACAGGCTAAATTCCCGAAGATAGGATCGAAACCCAGTGGACTCAAACGCCAATCCAAGATTCTACCACTCAGCCACGAGGAAAATAGCGCAAGCGAAGGAAACTTAAACGCTTATGTATCACATTTGTTTTTGTTTACATAGATCCGCTTAACGGCTACCGAGAGCTCGATTCAAAGGAATAACCTTGCATTACGCTAGTGGAAACCATTTGCTTCCCACGCTAGAGGGCTCAAGCCTACAGGGGTAGGGGAGCATAATTTGTCATCCACAGAGATACCTGTTTCGTTCTATCAGAACTCTTCGGTGTGGCTAGACAGGCTAGATTCCCGAAGCTGGAATTGAAACCCGGTTGACTCAAACACCAATCCAAGATTCTACCACTCATATACAACCTGTCGTCTTGTAAAGTTGAAAACGCTGATTGGAATATACTTAAGCGTTATTCACTCGAAAGTGTGTCTAAAAGGCATATGAGCAAGAGGTTCGAGTCCTGGAATTTTGGAGAACGTGGAATTCTTTATTGACTTTACTTCTTGGTTCACTCTGACCAGAAGTGGTCATATCAGTTAGGGTCACATTTATGGGGCAAATTGAACTGTTTAATCATTAACAAAGGATTATCGTTACAAAACTATTTGAACAACATAGAAATGCTTGATAAATAAATAAAAAGTATTAAATTGCCTTACCTGAATCCATTTGTGCACAAACAAATAATACATTAATAGAATTAGTAGTTTCGGATAGGAATAATGGAAACCATTGAACTGTGTGCAAAAAAATGAAATCTGACCAGTTCTTTAAATATATATATATATATATATATATATATATAAAGGATTTGTCATGAAATAATTCAAAAGGTTTGATATGTAATACAAACAACCAACCTACGTAAAGCCTTCTCGTGAATTGATCACTCCGGTAGCCGATAGCGTATATGTAAAAAAAATCGTTTGCTTACACTGAAAATGTCAATGGCTCTAGGATAAGATATCAGACTGACAAAAATTCTGTCTGATTTCGATCTTGGCTTGAAGCATCTTATGGATCAAGCTACACACAAGGGTTGTAATACAAAGAAACAGTCTGTTCATGAATGATAATATATATATATATATATATATATATATATATATGTATATATATATATATATATATATGTATATATACAGTCAGCGTCCAAAGACAGTAAGTGTGGATTATTTTTTAGAGAATATATGAGGAATATCATATAAATCTATGAGAGTGTTCAATGTATGGCTATTGATAGTCCCTATTTATTCGCTGGGATATAACAACATTCACATTCAGCGCGTATATTGTGCAAGTTGATGGGGAGTCAAACCCTGTAAGTCGTCGAGTCTCCATCATATATATATATATATGTATGGATGTATATACGAAAATTTGACTTATTTCATAACTAAAATAAGGTTAATTTTGGCAAAAATAGGATACAATTTTTTAATCTGAATTTTTGGATTTATTAACCATTCAGTACTTACGCAATCGTTTTAAAATTCTTTCAGATTCGAAGCCGATTTCAAGATCAAAACTTAATATAATTTAAGAAATCCTTTACCTCCTAGATTGTTTGAACCAATTAGAATAATCGATGGATCAGCTTTTATTAATCGAATTTCGAGCCAATATCAATATTCTAAATAAGCGAATTGAATTAATTCAGAAGTAGATTTATGGATCAATACTTTAAGTCAACTCAAAACTTCCGGTTATATTTCTTTGAGAAAAAAATTTAACATTCTGTACCTTCAAGCCTGCATTTAATTTTAATATCACTCAATATTTTGAAATTACCTAAAAATATTGTTTTCATTGATATACTTGTAATCCTCTCAGTTTTTTACCAGAGGATCACCTTTCCAACACAGTTGTGTTTAGTCTTATAATCCTTTTGAAGCAGTCGGCTACTTTCGCTTATTATATAATTAATTGTTTCGTCTTTGTCACCACATAATGTACACTTGCTATTTTGCTGCGTATTATTATTATTATTATTATTATTATTATTATTATTATTCTCCTTCCAAGTTTTTTCACACAAGCGGTAGCTGATTGTCTTTCACTGGAGTTTGAGTGAGAGCAAGTCTCCTTAGGTCTTTAGGACTCTTCTCAATATTGTAGCCAATCTCAGCAATCCTCGGATTTCCAACTTTTCCAGCCCCTTACCAAAACTTTGGGAACCGTTCCAAGTGCTCAATATTCGATCAGTATAACCATCAACTATATGTTCCATAGCCTTTTCAATCCTCTGGTTAGGTTCAAATACTTGTCTCTCTTTTCGTTTTCTTTGATTTTTACTCAGTTGTCCACTGAGACGGTGAAGAGCATTTTACGCCATATCCTTTTTTTTTCACTTATAACGCGATCTACTCTTCTGACCAGGATATGGTAATGTGTTTGTATCTCAAAATTCCTGTAAATTTGTGCGTCTCTTTCTTCAAGACAGATTTTAATTTTTACACGAAACATTTAGTCATATTCAAATTTCTTGCACTATTCCTTGTGGATCCCCTTTCCCACCCAGTCGGGTCTAATCTTTGCGCTTGTTTACGGCTTTCACTTATTATGTTATTAATCATTTCTTCCTAATCGCTGCATCACCTACACTTGCAATTCTCTTCCGCATTATGACTATTATTTTCTACACTCTGTACATTATCCCATTCCTGAAAGAATGTTCATATCTTCCATTGTATTCCCTTTATGTATCTTATGGATGACTTTTCTTCAATTGATAGATAAAATAATCCGTCTGAATGAGCTCTTTTAATGACCTTGTTCGATATTCCTAATATCTATTGTCCAAAATATTTTTAAGAAAAGTATTATGTTTAAATAGAGCCTACCTTCCGAGAAAAGTGAAATGACTAGTGTATCTCTTGAAAAAACCTTTTGACAAAACCGTTAGAAGTTATGGAAAATGGATTTTTTTTCATAGAAATATTATGGTTTCTCTGGTATTGGCAGTTAACATTATGCTGAGCATGTGCATACGGAAAGTCGTTAGAAACTCAATTTTAAGATGTTAATGGAGGACAGTCTGTTTGAATCATTTAATATCAGATTTACTATTCAATATTCTTTCAAGCAGCATCTACAGCAGCAAAATTATGAACCTGTGTTATTGCGTTGTATATATGTTAATCTATTTTCCACCGGCTCCAGGAGTTCGATTCCTTGAATATATAATTTTTCAGATGACGATTTTCGAAGAAGTCTCTTTTTGTTTAGTGGACTAACGAGACATAATCTTTTTTTTTTTCTAACATGAATTTCTTCTCTTTTGCTCTAAGAATACAAGACCAAGGAATCTGTAGAAAATAATGCATTGCCGAAAATTGCGCCTGATTTACAGAGCAAAATTTTGGTTTACATCCTGGTAAGAATAGTTGCGTATATACGAGTCCAATCCCTCCGCCACGGGCACGATGTGACAGAGGGTCAGATCTTTCAAGTAGAGTAAAGCTGGTTTAAATTCATAGTTTTTCTTCTCCTAAATTAGTTGCCTTACCAAGAGTAAGTAACCAAGTATGCTATATATATATATATATATATATATATATAGTGAATTCCATAATTTCCAGACTTTCTTTTTGTACAGGCATTTAAATTTTCAAATATGCAATCTGTACGTGAGGACACTTTAGAAGAACGATATGCGATAAAATTTTAAACGTGGAAAAAATGCCGCCCCAGAAACGAGCATCAGTTTTCGAGTGGCATAAGAAATTTAAGGAAGGCAGGGAGTCTGTGAGGAATGATGAGAGGTTTGGGAGGAGTAAGGAAGTCAGAATACCAGGGTTGATTGGCCAAAGGATTAGGGTTAGGGTTACTACGTTGAGGTTTTAAGGGAGTTCAGACTATTTGACGAAGATGGGCATCAAGACATTTTCTCAGCGTCCCTATAGTCCAGACTTTGCTCTCTGTGACTTTTCGGCCCCCTGCCTCCCATCACGAAAACTATCCAAGTTAGACGAACCAGACATGCAGGACACTGCTGGAGAAGCAGGGACGAGCTCATAAGTTATATACTCCTATGGACCTCCACATATGGCCGAGCAAAAGCAGGACGATCTCAAGCTCTGTGAGGATACGGGATGCATCCCTGAAGACCTGCTGGAGGCGATGAACGATAGGGAGAAGTGGCAAGAGAGGGTCAGGGATATCCGTGTTAGCGGCACACCATGATGATGATGATGTGGTGTTGTCGTGCTACAAAGGACTGTTGAGAACCGTCGTGTTATAAGTGTCTGGCCTAGTGGGTAGAGTATACACCAATGATCTGGGAGACCGGGTTCAATCCCAGATCGCGTCATACCAAAGACTTTAAAATGGTACTTGATACCTAAATACCTAACACTCAGTAATATAAGGTACGTATCCAGGGTAAAGTGGAACAATGCATGGAAAGGCGTAGCGCCCTCTCCTACACCTTGGTGTAATAGCTATTGAAAAGGGAGCCATCTGGTCGCCCCCGACTACAGTCGCCAACTAATCGTTAGTAAACAATAATAGCTCTCAGTGATTATTCTTAATAAATCTATTTCAAATAAAATTACACGACTTTACATAATATTATTCAATAGTAATTAATTTTCAAGTATATCTTTTTGTCGAATAGATCGGCTTCTAATAGGTTCTACCGCTCTGAGTCAAAGTGGAACTGGGAGTAATAGCATTGAAAGAGTACTCCAAAGGGATCAAGAGCTTCAGAACTGGAGACTCACCATCAAACGCAGTTAAGTTTCTTACCCATGATACCCCTTTGTAGATGGTCTTAACTCTTCTGTCGAGGTTACATCATCATCATCATCATGTCGTACAGTTGGCACAGATTTTCCTAAATCTTTCGCGCCATTTGTCCCTATCATCTTCTGGTAGGTCTTCCAGACTACATCTTGTGTCGGTACAGAGCTGTTGTAGATAATTTTTTTGTTGATCGGCCCACACTTGTACGTCTGTTTGAAGGGTTCCATAGGAAAACATCGCTTATAAGTTCGTCCTTACTTCTCCAACAATGGTCCACATGTCTTGATCGTCTTATTTGCACGGTTCTAGAGATAGGAGTTAAAGGAACGTACAGCTGTAGTTTTGTGGGATGTTGCTTCTAGGATTTATTAAGAATAACTCGTAGGACTTGTGCATTCCTCGTCTTGATAGTTCTCCAGACGCTTAGTCAGTGTCCTTGTGGTGCATCCATGCAATAGAATTGAAACAAACGCTGCTTGTAAGAAACTGCGTTTTATTTTATCGGATAAGTCTTAATTTCATGTTTGATAACCTATCGATTGTATTCCATATCCTAGCTAGTCGCATATCGATGTTATTTTCAGTAGATGAAACGTTGCTACCGAGAAACATGAACTTGTTCTCTTGTTTCAAAGAACCACGATTTAGAGTGGAGATGTCTCTTTTTTTATTAAAACACATGTACCTTTTTGGCTGCATTCGCATATAGGCCAATATCACCAGATGCCTGCTCCAGACTATGCAGCAGGGATTCGGCTTGGGTAGATGTATTTGGCAGAAGTGATCTGTCATCTGCGTAGTCTGCGTCTCTAATAGATTGTGCTGGGTACCGTCTTTTTCTTGCCTTTTTCAGAGTAAAGCCATTTTCTTTTATTAGATCGATCGATGTTCGAAATTCGTAGTCTAGGAAGATTATGAACACATATGGGGCTAATGTATCCCCTGGCATAACACCGGCAACAATGTTAAAAGAATATGTGTCTCCATTTAAAGAATCAGCTTGGAAAATCTAAAGTTACAGATAAACCTATCACGTTAATAATTTATTATCAACTCGACAGCAAACTAGGATAGTTTACTCTAGAAGAACTCGACGTAGTACTTACAAAAATTAAAAACAGGAAAGCTGCCGGTCTTGATGAAATACTCCCAGAAGTTTGGAAGCAAGGAAATTCGACGGCCTGCTGCTCCGATACTGCAACGCTGTATAAAGCCAGAACACAATGGAGACGTGGACAAAAGGCTGCATCCTTCTTTTCCTCCAGAAAGGTGACCTCGGAATTGCCAGGAACTACGAAGGTATAACTCTTACTTCAATTGCGGCTAAGATTTATAATGCTCTGCAACTCAACCTCATCAAATCAGAAATTGTGAAAGATCTTAAAAAGAATCAAAATGGTTTTCAGAGAAACCGATCCATACATTCTGACACTACGTCAGATTTTAGAAGGAGTTCGTACAAAAAAACTCGAGGCGACACCTTCACTTGTAGTTTTTTTCAAGGCATTTGACTCCATATACGGAGGGAAGATGGAGCAAGTACTTTTTACCTATGATCTCCGCAAAGAAACTGTCACAGCCATTACGATGCTTTATAAAATAGGAAATTAAAAGTTTGCAGAGGATACAGACTGCATATTTTAAACCTCGTCGACGGAGCGTGCTTAGTTTAGAAAGCGTTTTGAAAAGTATATTGTTAGTAGACCATTGATAGTCATTTCAATTCTTCTTGCGTCTCCTATATTGTTGACCTTGTGTCAAACTAATCAAAAAATGTTAAGTATATGACAGGCAATAACACGGAGAAAGTGGAAAATCTATTAACGTTTTGGTAAAGTCTTGAATAATTCATTTGATGC
>CAUZXS010005909.1:0-17500 GCA_963585895.1 Sepioteuthis lessoniana
GTAAAAAGAGTTCAGAGACTTTCTAAAAAATCTTAAGAGAAAACAGAAAACAAAATCAGGGAGTTTAAATATTCTTGAAATTAAATTTAGTATAGAACAAGGTCAAAGCAAGAAGATTGTGTTGTAACAATCTTTGACAGGGAGGGCTTAATTCATTTATAAAATAATGATGAAATTTAAAAAAAAAAAAAAAGAGCACTCTCTGATCTCAAATCATGGACAAAAGAATAGAAAACGTGTTGGGCCATAAAGTTGCAAAGGGAATGGTTTATAACAGCTGTTCAGTATCTCAGGGCTTGTCACCCTGTCAGAAGAGCTTAAAGGGGACAAGACCCCCCCGCCGCCCAAGTGGTATCATAGGTATACACTAAACTGTATCTGATAGTGAGGACCCAGTTCTGTGGGTAATATGGCATACCCCTTCAATATTGTTACTCTGCAGTCCATTCTGACCTAGAGTGTTAATACCTGTTAGAGTCCTATCTGTGGATCAAATAGACTTGTTTTAAAATTATATAGGTAGGAATACTTAATGCCATATAACTGTAATTCATATATTTTCAAATGTGGAAGTAATTTTTTTTTTGTCAAAAATATTTAGTAGGAAATCAATCTACAAAAATTAATGGACTTTTAAAAATATTTTAATATGAAAATTAAGGAATAATTGAAAATAGTTGTTAAACTGGGGTGTTTTGGGAGTTGGTTTTATTTGTTGTCAAGTTCTTTAGGGGAAAGGTTTCTGGTTGTAATATCTATTTTCATGGGTTTCTAGAAATGATGTAGCATTTCATAAATATTTTTCAATTTTCTATATTACTGTGAATTTAACATCTTTGTTAGAGTCATGGTTAGTTAGAAATGTTGTTTAGCTGAGAAAAGTTTATGATTCAGAAATTTAACAAGGACAACTTAAGGTTGTACAATTTCCTCAAGGATATATGGTACTAACATTTACTTTAAGTATCTTTTATTTATTTATTTATTTATTTATATATATATATATATATATATATATATATATAAATGTTATTTGTATTAAACTTGATATTTTTTAATGAAAAATTAATTTTCTTTTTTTATTCTTTTCAGGTAAGTTTGGGCATTTTTCCTTCCAAGTTTTTAAATTGAATATTCCTGGTAAGTGAGATTGTTATTATTAGTCTTAATTATTTGCTTGGATATTAGAATCATATCTGCAAAATGGCACATCATCATCATATTTATATTTTGGTATCGAGGAAAGATTCCTTGGGGAGGGGGATTCTGCTCAAAAGCCAAGATAAATAAATAAAAACAAAACAAAACAAGAAAACAAACAGATGTGGGCCAATTTCTTTATTAGGTGTCTTTCAAGGAGGAGGAGTTTCAAGTAAACATGATATCAGGAAAAAAAATAGTTTTGTTGATTTCGCGGATATGGAAGAAGTCTGGATGTAGGTGTAATGAAGTGGGCAGATACATTCTGGAAGTTTGCAGATTGCATTTTGATGTTTACTAAACTTAGTGTGCCACAAGGCTAAAACATATTTATGTTGTGTCGTTCTTTCAAGTGAAGAGAGAGAGGTCTTGCCTGCCTTGAAAATCAATATTAAAAAATGTTAACTTTTAACTGGGTTCAAATATCAACCACTGTTAAGCAAAAGGCAACTTTTTAACCCACTAATCAGCCTTTAGTATATATATATATATATATATATATATATATGGATTTATTCATGTAAGTGTACATTTATACATACTTGCACACATATGTGTGTGTGTGTGTGTGTGTGTGTGTGTGTGTGTATATATATATATATGTAGCACTAGTAACATAGTTTTTAGATTATCATCATAAAAAATGGACAAAGCTGTTTGTATTTAAGTGCATGCTAATACCTCTGAGAAAGGCATAAATCCATCTTTTCTCTCCTCTCTCCAATGTTATTAATAAATAGTACTGTAAATTGGTCTTTCTAACTTTAGTTTGTGCAACCAATCTCAGAGAAGGAAAACTCTGAATTCAAACCTCCTACCATGAAAATTTTCCACATTGGAGTTGAAAAGCCAAGTGTTGGAGAGACCCTAAGGCTGTCCTACATTGTCTTCAGTCTTATTTCGCAACTTATGCAGCAACCCCAATGCCAAGTTCTTTAACATGTTGTCCTTCCCTTGGACAACATTTGTACTGTGAGAGGAAACCTGCTGTATTGGCCTCTGCCAGTTTTTCATATAACCTTGGTCAGGCCTGTGCTGAGATCCTGGTGCAGATCCTTAGTTTCTCAAAATTAATGAATACCACTGATTGGAGTAGGTGTAATGGGGAGAAAATGGTATCAGAATTAATGAATTTATATTTTATCAACACATTGAAGTGGCTATTTGTGTTTTTCCTTAAAGTGCCATGTTCTGTGTTTATGTGAGGTTAGAGAAGATGTTGAATTTTTCATGCTGTAATAATTTTTTTTTTCTTATTTCATTTAAATTTTAATGACTATTTCTAATGGGTTTTAATTTTTATTGGTATTTCCATTTAATTCTAATTGATACTTCTAATTGGGTTTTGATTTTAACTGATATTCATATTTTGGTTTTAATTTTTGATTTTTTTAATTGGATTTTAATTGGTATTTTCATTTGGTTTTACCCTTGATGTATAAATATTCTGGTGGGCTTTTTTTATTATAGCTGAAGTGGGAAGAAATGGCTCTTTACTCCAAATCTATTTTAGGAGAAAACACTTTACCTTGGATTAGTTTTCAGGCTTGCATCGTAAAACTGCCATTAAATGCTGTAAAGTTGCCAGCAAGCTGGCATTTCTTTTCCCCCCTTATTTCACCCCCTATCAGCCTTCCTAGGATATTTATAGAGAATGCTTTTTCAACTAAATAATCCAGTAATAGTGATTTACTGTTTCATACTGGAAAAGTCATCTGTAGAAATTACTAAAAAGCACCTATTAGTTAAAGTTTGGTTTGGTCATTACAATTTGGTCATATTTGGTTGGCTTAATTCTTTTGGACTTCACAGTGGAACAACAGTTAATTTCCAGTGCTTCATTGATGGGACAAAAGACATTTTAAACCAATGTTTCTCAACCTTTTCATACCCTCCTCCTCCCTTCATTAATGTGTTTATTGAGACCTGATTAATATTCCAGCCAAGTTTTATAAGTTTGTATTATCCAACCATTCTGCTATGAGCAAGATGCAACACTAGGTCAGTTTTTAAGCAGAATACAGCTAGTGTCCGCCTATGGTCCGCAAGACCGAGGTTCAATCCCAGTTCCAGTCATACCAAAGACTCAAAAAATGGTACTTCATGCTGCCTTGCTTGACACTCAGCATTATAAGTTACGGATCAAGGGTGAAGTAGAGCAATCCTGGGAAATGAGTAGCGCCCTCCCCTACACCTTGGTGTAGTAGCTATCGAAAAGGGAGCCTAAGGTCGCCAACTTTACTTTTACTTTACAGCTGGTTTTAATACAGTTTTCCTTTTCTTAGACTGGTTACCATACCAAAGCTACCCTATTATTTACTGGAGAAGAGAAAAGATGGATTCATGCCTTTTGTAAAGGCATAAGCATGTAGTGAAACTCAGTCTTTGTCCAGGATTTGAACTTTGGTTTGACAATAAACAAATTAACCAAACCCAACCAACCAACCAAATTCTAAATCATGTGAATATGTATCTTTGTACATGAAGGAGATGATAATGATATAGTGGTTATCATCAAAAGAAATAGACTCTACAACCTGAGTTCAAATCCTAGATAAGGCTGTTCGCATGTCACTTGATATTAATGCTCTTGGAAAAGGCATGAATCCATCTCTTCTTGAGCGCAGTTGGCTGGGGCTGTAGAATACACCAACTGCATCTCTGCAGAGGGACAAGACCCCCATCCCCCACCAATAAGCGTCTTGGATATGACATTAAGGAATCTGATGGTGAGGCTCCAGTAATGCTGGAGCTTTGGGAAATGCTGAGTACTTCTTTATTGCCATCATTCCCAGATCCACTCTGACCCAGAATGGGAGCACCTGATAGGGTCCTATCTATGGGTCAAATAGGACAGTTTTACATTCAAACTGAGTGCAAACAAATGACATGCTAGATTGAATTCTTTAAAATGGAACTGTTTGATCATTTAACTCTGTGTAAACAAATGAGTGATGTTTAATTGAATTGCTAGTTACACATTGCAATACTTAGAAACATTTAAATCTGTTAACGTATGCTAAATTGAATTAATTGTTTGAAATAGGACTATTTGATCATTTAACTGTGTGTATCTACAAAATGTGTTTACAAATCATATATTTGATATATATATATATATATATATATATATGTAAAGACAAGATTTGGCATTAAATAAGCAACAATGGTTGATATGCCATAAAACCAAACCAAACCATCTCTTTTCCTCTAGCTCTGGGTAAATAGCAGGGCAGACTAAAGTCTTTAGTCTTGGCTTTGTAAACAGTCTGGAAGAAGGAAAACTCAAAATTTAAATCAGTAATACTCTACTCAAAAACTGACCTTGTGTCACATCCTGCCTTAGGCTTGTGGAGTTGGGTAAATAATACCGATACAAGCAAACACCTCAAAATACAACTTATTGTTCATCTGTTTTGATTTCTTTGTTTAATGGTATATCAACCTTCATGAGTTATTTAACGCTACAATAACCTTTGTAGAAGGACAGTAGTGGTGCTATTTAACTCATAAAGGGAGATGAGGTAACTCATACCTTTCCCAAAGGTTATTAGTCCAAAAGTGACTATGATAGTGTAACTGGAGTTTAAATTCACTTAAAATAATGTTGCAGTCCAGCATGTTGGCCACTACGCTACAAAGACTCCTTACTTTATATATGTTTGGAAATTTATTTATCATTATAAGACAAGTGGAAGTTGTAATAATAAGTTTAGAGTAAAATTGATGCAAGAAGTATTCTTTGAAGGTTAAATAAATTTGTTATTGTGTGAAATGCATCTTTAGTGAGGGAGGGGAGAAGAAGCACCTGTTGTAGCTAGCATGCTGATTTGACTAGGCATTACAATTGTTTCTTTTATTGCAGTGATTGCCAGATTATCTAACAAGTGTGCCGTGCTAATTTTTCCAAACATAAAAACATTATATTTCAAGTCTTGAAATACCTTATTGCCTTGTCAGTGGGGTGTATCAACTGCAGAAAAAAATGCATTTGATGACTAGGCTCCAGTTCTGGAACTCTGAGGAGTGTGGAGTACTTCTTTCTGGTCATTACTCCTTGATACCTTCTGAACCTGAGTGATAGAATCTGTTAGGGTCCCAACTATGAGTCAAAATGATGTTTTAAAATTATTGGTATTTGATCGGAATACTTGAAATCTTTTAACTGTGTATAAATTATTTGCTTTGGTTTCTTTGTTTAATGGCAAAACAACCTTCATGGTTATTTTATGCCAAAGCTATCCTTATAGAAGAACAGTAATGGATAGCTCGGGAGAAAAGGGAGTTCATATCTTTCCCAAGGGCATATGTCCAAAAGTGAATGTAATAGCATTACTGGAGTTTGAACTTGCTTATTATGATGTGACAGTCCAGCATGTTAGCCACTACAACATGGGAACTTGCCCTGTAAATTATTTGTCTTAAGAATAGTTATTTGAAGTTATAATTGTTAACTAAAGATTATTATTATTTACTTGAAACTATATAACTGTGTAAACAAATAATTATTGAATAAGATAGTTACCTGAAACCATATAATTATATATTAGATATTAGACTAGAATACTTGATATCATAAATATATTGGCCCAGTTGCCTGGAGCTCCAGAATACACTGTCTGCATCTCTGCAGAGGAGTCAAACTCCCACAATGAGTGTCCTGTATATGACATTAAACAATCTGAAGGTGAGGCTCTAGTAATGCTGAAGCTTTGGAGAATGCAGAGTACCCCTTTACTACCATTGTTCCCAGACCCACTCTGGCCTAGAGTGGTAGCACCTGATAGGGTCCTATGTATTGGATAGATATAACTAAACAGTGTACTTATGCTAAATTGAATTGTTTGAAATAGAACTGTTCATATGTATAAAGATGTATTTGGCATTAGATAACCTACAAAGATTGATATGCCATAAAACCAAACTAAACCAAATCGAGGGTGTCCCTGTGGTGTAATGGTTAAAGCGATGGACTACGGAATTGTAGTAAGCGAGTTCGTACTCCAGTCACGCTATTACGTTCACTTTTGGGCAAATACCCTTGGGAAAGGTATGAACCCCCTTATCCTCCCAGCTATGGGTTAGATAGTACCACTACTGTTATTCTAGGAGAATGGTTTTGGTGTTAAATAACCTAAAAAAAGGTTGATATGCCATTAAACAAAGAAACCAAATCTAAACCAAACCAACTCATAATTGTGTGCAAAATATTCTTAAATACACATATATTCCTATACACAAAATAAGTCAGTGACCTTAGTTGAGGGTGGTCCGAAGGCTCCCTTTTCAATAGCTACTATACCGAGGTGTAGAGGAGGGCACTACTCTAATCCAAGGATTGCTCCACTTTACCCTTGATCTTCACCAATGCTGAGTGTTAAGCAATGCGGCATCAAGTACCATTTTTTGAGTCTTTGGTATTACTCGACCTGGGATTGAACCCCAGTCCCCCGGACCATTGGCAAACACTCTACTCATTAGGCCAATGGCCCGATGTACACTATACATGATTCTCTAACCTCTAGACATAAAATAACCTTACATGGGTTAACATTAATCCTAATAAACATGTACCACATGATAGTCTGTTCATTTATTGCAGTTATTACCAGTTTACCCAAGTGTGCTGCCTTGTTCGATGGGGCTGTAGAATATGCCAATTGCACCTTTGCAAAAGAGTTAGATTCCTCCTTCAATGAGTATTTTGGATATAACGCTAAATTGCATCTGACAGCAAGACTCCTGTCTTGGAGTGTTGTGGAATGTGGAATACTCCTATGTTGTCATTACTTCCAGGTCCACTCTGACCTGGAGGGGTAGCACCTGTTGGGCTCCAATCTATGGGTCAAATAGAACTGTTCAATCATTTACTAAAGGTTATTATCATTATCATTGGTTATTTGAAACCATACAACTGTGTGCAAATTATTTGTAGTCGATAGGCATACATGACAATTTGAAGCCATTTAACTGAGCTCAAATCAATGATAAATATTAAATACAATTATGAGTGTTTGATAGTAATAGTTGAAACCATTTGACTGTGTATAAACAAACCAGCTCTAACAATTCATTTAGAAATAAGGTTACCAACTTAAATGTTATATCTATGAACAGGAGTTGGCATTAAATAACCCAGAAGGGTTGATATGCCAAAAAACTCCAACCAGCCTACCCCAGTGTTCCCTGTTAAATTTTCAAACACAAAAACACATTTTTCAATCATTGAGATTCTCTAATCATTGTAAACATATCCCAGTATATATTTGTTTTGATAGGGTAAAAATTTTGTGAACTGAATGAATCAGATATATTTCTCCATGTGCTATTATATGATTTAGTTTGATAACCACTAGTCTGTGGGAGTGCTTCATTAATCTGACCCTAAGCCAAAATTGGCTTTGATAAATATTTAGCTTAACATTCCAGAAATTCTACAGATAACTTTTTCTTGGCATTCTTGGGGCAAAAAGGGGGGATCTTTTTTATTTTGCTCTACAGGGAAGAGAAAGAGGTTTCTATCTTTTTATCTCTTGAATTTTTTTTTTTTTTTTTTTTTTACATTAAGGGCTGTAGAATGGGTTGGCTGAAATGTTGTATTATTAATACCATGAATATCAAGGTGTTCAGTTATCTAAAGAACTTCTTGTGTCTTAATAATAATAACTCTTCATAATTGCTTAACATTGTATGACAAAAAGCCTTGATCTAGTTGATATATATTGTCAGTGGTAAGGAAATAATGAATGTGCTATTGATAGAATATAATTATAATATATATAACTAATTTGTTTTGAGCTCCATAATTTTTCTTAGAGATAAAAAGCATTGTAATCTGTCCTTAGAGGTCAGATATTGGATATTTTTGGCCACTATGATGTACAGATGAAGGTCTGTACTATATAAAAAATCTACCTATCATCAGAGCCATCTACAAAGAATATGCATCTGACCTGGGACAAATTTGCAATGGAAATGAAACAGTGTTTGGTTGGCTAACATGTATAATAAATTAAAAATTTACCAAAAAATATGAAGTGAAACAAATTTAAATAATCTGTTGAACTTTGGTAGTTATTTTAGTGATCTTTTTTCATTGTTGCTAAAGGCTTTCTAGATATTTTTTTTTATTTTCTCTGTATGAAGTTTTTTTTAATTGCATAATAACCATACATAAAATACAAATGATACAATCAGGCCAAATTATTGAGTGAAACATGAAATACTTATCTTAGTGAGTTTTCATGGTTTCAAAATCTTACAACTGGCTGTCATAATCAGACCAAGAATCTGTCTCATCTGCTAAACTTTCTATATTAGCACTAACACATTTACAGTCTGAACAAGCTAAGGAACAAACTCAACCATGCTTCTTGCAAGAACACTTCATGGTATTGCAACCAGATGTGCAGGTACATCAAATAACTTTCTGGAGTTTCTGGAGGGCAGGCTGATCTTTCATGAAGGGTATAAACTACTTCAACAAGCTCTTTTGAATATTCAGTAAACTTTTGGCATATTTTGCAGTATGTGATAGTCAACCAAATACAGTTTGTTTCATTTGTTAAAATTTGTCTTGATAACTACACTATGTAGACAATTTAATTATTCATGAGAAAGATAGGAATATTGCAAATCATTCTAACCAATCAAAATAGGTTGCATATGCCAAATGGTAATTTATGAGAAGGGCTGCTTAAGAATATAACCACTTTCTTTTATGTTTCTGTTACTTTATGAATATAGATATCTTCCAAGTTCAACTTCATATGAGCCATTTCCTCGATGCATCAGTCTCAATTCATGTGCAGCTCCCATCTACAATAAAATAACTTCATGTTAAATCTGACTTATAGGAAGTACAATAGATACATCTAACACATTTCCTGACCTTTGAACTGGAATTCAAATATAACATCCGTTCATCTCCTTCAGCCATGTTCTTGTCTATGGAGAAGGTGTATCAAAATTATTGTTACTTTGTTTGATGGCATATCAACCTTCATGGGTTATTTAATACCAAAGACATCCTTGGACACGAACAGTGTTGATATTATTTAACCCCTAGCTAGGCAGATTCATACTTTTCCTGAGAGTATTAGTCCAAAATAACATAATAGTATGAATGAAATTCAAACTTACAAACTATGATATGACAGACCAGTATGTTAGCCACTACAATATGGGGACTCCCCTCCATGAAAATTTAGAGCACCCATTTTATATAAAAGATTATCATTAATTACTTGAAATCATATAATTGCTTGACATACTTGAAACCATATAACTGTACAAATAAATGTTTGTTTATTTTTAGACACTACCTCTTGATGAGAGTCCCCATAAAGAAAAAATTAGTAGTATTGGATAAGAATACATGAAACCATAACTAATTATTATACACACATAAAAAAAGTAAATGCAATGGAAATATAGTTATGATTGTCATCAAATATTTAGAAATCAACAAATTTTGGCATTAATCCATGACAAGTTGATATGCCATTAAACAAATAAAACAAATATGAATATTTTCTCTATTTTCCTTTTTGTTTATTTTCAATCATTATAATTTACCAATCTTATCAGTAAGAAAGAAGAAGAATTATCACCCACTATGGCCAGTGGCATAATGGTCAGAGTGTTTGCCAATGGTCTGGGAGACCTGGGTTCAATCCCAGGTCGTGTCATGCCAAAAACTTAAAAATGGTACTTGATGCCTCCTTGCTTAACACTCAACATTATAAGGTGTGAATCAAGGATAAGTGGAGCAATCCAGGGAAAGGAGTAGCACCCTCCACTACACCTTGGTGTAGTAGCTATCGCAAAGGGAGCCTTCAGTTCGCCGTCCTTACTTACTTATGGCCAGTGAGATGTATTGAATCAGCCGCTCCACCTTGTAAGACTCATTCCTTAAGCAAGAAGCTTTTGGACAATATTCTGAAGTAGAATGGCAGTTGCATGAATTTATAAGCTTGGATTTTTCAATGGTGATTGGGGCTATGATGAACCTATCTGACAGATATATATATTTTGCGGCATTGAAGTCTTCAGTGTCCAATTAAGCCATCCTGTTAGGTTGCATGGAGGACATAGGAGAGTCTTTTGATAAATCAGGTGAGTATCACTTAAGAAGTTGACAACAGGAAACACTGTTTACAGTTATGCCTTTTTTTAAGGAAATCATGTGATGGGTCCTTTCATATTCCAGGATGTTTGACAGCATGACCTTCTTTACTGATTGGTGTACCCAGAACTTTTTCTTTACCAGAGAGTTTGTGTGTTTTTACTCTATTGACTATCTTTTTGACTCAGGCTCATTGTGGCAAACCCATGTTTAGCCCATTTGTAAAAGGTCTTTTTTTTTTACCAAAACACACATTCTTCTCTAAATTTCACATCCTTTGCTCTTCTTAGTCACCAAACATTTGATAACAGAATTCTATTCAGACATGGAGTACTTTCTTGATTTGTTGCCATTTTGAATAGCCTCAAAACAAATATTATTGCAGGATTAAAGTAGTTTTTTTTTATTACTATAAACTAATTCCAAATAATGCAGAGTTTACATCTGTGGAAGAAATTTAGAAAAAAAATTATTTTCCTTCTTTCAAGAAAATTCCCCTTATTTATTGAATGAACCTTGTATATTGCCTGAAACATTGTAATACAAGAAACAGATTCTGGGTTCCTATCTGATGCAACAAGGTTGCCTTTGGAGAATATATCATAGCAGATGGAATCCCATACTAGTAACTGCTGCCTTTGAATAGGAAAATCGTTATCCTGTCAGGTTTCTTATCCCCTCAGTCAGGGCTCACTGGTTCAATATGGGATGGAAATTCAGTTGCACTAAGAACATATTATCTGAAACATTGTAATACAAGAAACAAAGCTCCTAATCAGAGTAATGTGTGGAATAATGAAAATACCTCATCACATACCTCCAGAAAACAATTATTAAGGCTCTTGTATTACTCTGCACGTTTCTTGGTTTTATTGTTAGTATTTTTGTGTTTGTGCAGAACAGGAAGTTAGAAAATGGGTGCATTACTGGATGTTGAGTATAGTTCAGTAGGTAAGTCTCAGTGGGAGGGACTTGGGTTGGTAAGCAAACAAATGTATAGAAATGATGAGGGTAAGAATTGGAGATTTGCCACCCATGGGTAGAGCTTTTTTAAACAGGTTCTCATTTACTGAATATTATTTTTGTTATAGTTCTTGTTGTCAAGAGGCTCATTTCTTATAAAATGTTGACTTTTCAATATGGTTGATTTGCAAATGCAAACAAAATATACAGGGTGAGTACAAACATACTCTTTGATTTCAAACATATATACAATGTGACTTTACTGAAATACAAGTTTGTATACAGAGATTCTGCTGGTGAGAGCATAAATCTCCATCATCATCATCTCGTGCCGCTAGCACGGATATCCCTGATTCTCTCTCGCCACTTCTCCCTATCGTTCATCGCCTCTGGCAGGTCGTCAGGGCTACATCCCATATCCTCACATAGCTGCTGTATGTATGTTCGAGCTGGTCGTCCTGCTTTTGCTCGGCCATATGTAAGGGTCCATAGGAGTTCTTTGAGTTAATGTACATGATGTCTTGATATTAATAAACATATTCCAATAAATTTTGTTGTTATGACTACTTGAAATCTAGGAGTGTGTTTTTTTTCCTTTGGAATTGTCCAGAAATATGCCAAATTTATGAAAAGCAAATAATTTACACTTAACAATACTGATTTTTTTTTTTTTTTTTTTTTTTTTTTTTTTTTTAGCTTGGGTTGTAAGTTATTTTTTGAATAGCTTATTTTTTGACCCTTACAAAGTATTTGTAAATTTTTGTGAAATTCTACACATGGAATTAGATGATCATTTTCTTAAAAAAACTTTTAATGGGCATTTTCAGAAGCCATTAAACCAGGGTTGTATTAAGTTGATTTTTCCCACTCTGACTTGGAGTGGGGAAGAGATTAATGATAAAATTTATCAATTTCTTCAAATAAAAATAAACCAGATTAATATTTGTGTGTGTGTGTGTGTGTGTGTGTGTGTGTATAGATATGTGTGTGTATAGATATGTGTGTGTGTGTGTGTGTATGCATTCACCCAACTCCTCTGTGCAAGCAGGATGCGATACAAGGTCAATTTTTAAGTGGAGTTTTACAGGTTTGAATTTAGTTTTCTTTCTCTTAGAACAAGTGGCAAACCTTGATCAAAGAGCAAACTCTGCCCTACTATTTACCCATAGCTGGAGGGAGAATAATTGGATTCATACTTTTTCCAAGGCTATTAGTGCTATGTGAAATGCAAATAGCCTTGTCTAGGATTTGAACCCTGCTCCGCATTTCCATTCTCTATGATGATAAACTTTACACCACGAGTGTGTATGTGCATACATATATGAGTGTGTTTGTATGTGTGTATATATATATAGAGAGAGAGAGAGAAAGAGAGAGAGAGAAAGAGATTTATATATATATATATATATATATATATTTGTGTGTGTGTGTGCATATATATATAATTGCCTCAAATCAATTTTAAAACCATGAATCTTTTATATATGCCAATTTGATCACACAACTGTTAGGTTTAGTGAAATCTGATTTCAGTTACAATTCCATCAGAGGGACAAACCGTGGCCGTCACAATAATACCCTTATTAATGGTATTATTGCGACGGCCACGGACAAACTCAATCCTACTTCAAGGAATATCATTTTGCAGGAACAAGGTTAAGATTGAACCTCTGGGCTAAAGCTATCTATATTGCTAAACAGCTGTTAGAGTATAAGTTGATCTAAACTGCTATCAAGAGTGCCAAATTTATATTTCAACAAGAGATTAAAGAGAAGAGAGGAATATGATATATGGAAGAAAAATATAATGATTGGGAAAAATTAAAATTGAGTAAATTATATACAGTCATGTGTTCAGCTCAGGGTCAAATCACTCCCCATTTATAGAACTTATATTATGATTAATTGTAAATAAATAAATAAAGGAAAGTACTCTATAATTAGTATTTATTAGTTATCCACCGGACATTGGCCTAGCAGTTAGAGTGTCGCCAATGGCCCGGGAGATCTGGGTTCAATCCCAGGTTGAGTCATACCAAAGACTCAAAAAATGGTACTTGATGCCTCCTTGCTTAACACTCAGCATTATAAGGTACAGATCAAGGGTAACGTAGAGCAATCCTGGGAAGGAGTAGCGCCCTTCCCTACACCACGGTGTAGTAGTTATCGAAAAGGGAGCCTTCGGGTCACCCTCGACTAAAGGGAGACAACTTTACTTACTTACTAGTTATCCATCTGGTGAAAATGTAATGATTCTTGATAAGTATAAATGTGTTGAATAGTTGAGTTTGGTAGATTATCAAAATCAGCACTCAGTTGTGTAACAAGCTGTGTTAGATCTGAAATGCAATCTGCCTGAAATATGGTGACTTCTGCAAAATGTAAATCCTAAATTATTATTATTATAAGTAAAAAGTAAAGTTAGCGACCATAGTCGAGGGTGACCCGAAGGCTCCCTTTTCGATAGCTACTACACCAAGGTGTAGGGGAGGGCGCTACTCCATTCCCTGGATTGCTCCACTTTACCCTTGAACCGTACCTTATAATGCTGAGTGTTAAGCAAGGTGGTATCAAGTTCCATTTTTAAAGTCTTTGGTATGACTCGACCTGGGATTGAACCCAGGTCTCCCTTGATTTCTCCTCTTAGTTTCAGTTTCTTTGTTTACTGACATATCAACCATCGTGGGTTATTTCATGCCAAAGACATACTTGTTGAAGAATAATACTGATATCATTTAACCCATAGCTAGGGGGATAATGGGGTTCATACTTCTGTGGGGTATTTAATGCCAAAGCCATCTTTGTAGAAAAATAGTAGTGTTACTATTTAACTCCTAACTGCGGGGATTTGTGTCTTTCCCAAGAGTATTTGTCTGAAAGAGAATGTAATTGCACTACTTGCTTACTTCAAGGCTGCAATCTAGCACTTTAGTCATTACACTACATGAATATTTTGTAATATAATACTTGTGTGCAAATTATTAGTATTAGATAGGAATACTTTAAACCAAATAATTGCATATAAATTATTAATGTTAGATAGGGATATTTGAAACCAGATAACTGTACAAATTATTAGTATTAGGTAGGAATACTCGAAATTATGTAACTGTGTACAGACAAGTGATTATTATTAGATAGAAACAGTTGTTTGAAGCCATATAATTGTATATAAATTATTAGTATTAGGAATAATTACTTGAAGGTATGATTGTTTGTACATATGGACATTGGCATAATGGTTATAGTGTTAGCCAATGGCCTGGGAGACCTGGGTTCAATCCCAGGTCGAGTAATACCAAAGACTCAAAAAATGGTACTTAATGCCTCCTTGCTTAACACTCAGCATTATAAGGTACGGATCAGAGGTAAAGTGGAGCAATCAAGGGAAAGGAATAGCGTCCTCCCCTACACGTTGGTGTAGTAGCTATCGAAAAGGGAGCCCTCGAGTCACCCTTGACTACAGTCACCAACTTTACTTATAATTGTTTACAAATGATTATTACCATTACTTGAAACCATGTAATTGCGTGTGGAAAAAAAAGAGTGACTTCGACATTAAAGAACCCAACTAGAGTTGACATGCCATAAAGCCAACCAACCGTTCATTGATTCTGTTCTCCATGAAGTCTCCCATTTGAAATACTGAAACGTCATTCCCAACTTTCTAATCAACTTGTTACACAGAATTCCATTTGATCATCTCTTTTTGAAAAGATAATTTTGGTTGCGTTTGTTTGGAATCACTGAAGCTTACGGTGTGCTCATTCATGTGACACTGCTCTACTTTGGCCACTGTCTCTCATACTCTACCCTCAGGGTACATTTATCTATCAGCTTTGTTTTTGCTTTTTTACTCTTTCTAGGATTCTGTTTTTCTTGCCTTTATATTCCCCTGTTCATTGTCCCTGGCCCATCATAGGGCTTCTGCCACTTTACTCTGTTCCTTGTCACTTTTTTCCTTGCCCCTAACCCTCATACATTTCGTCATACTTTGCATGTTACCCATACTTGAGTCACTTGTTAGTCTCGTTGTCTTGCCCATTTTGTATCTGATCTGTACCTCATGCCAGCCTCGTTTTTTCCATATTCTTTCCATTACCTTCGTTTTTCAGTTTTCTTCTTGTCAGCTTCGTCTTCTTGTTTTCTTCCCGTCAGCCCCATTTCCTCTTCCCGTCAGCCTTAATTTCCTTTGATGTTACCATCAGCCAACCTGTTTTTCTGTGTTACCCAACATGTCTCTTTCTTCCCTTGTACCTGACATTAAATCAATCTCTTCCCTATTTTCTATATATCTCATTCCCTTCCCCTTACTTCTTTCCTTTTGTGTTGATCTTCCTCTTTGCTCCTTCTCCTCTCTTTTCCTTTTCTCTCATGAATACTCCTTTCCTTATAAAACTTACCTTTCTCTTTCTTCCCCACTCTCTTATCATTTTCACCTGTTTTCGTTTTAGCACTCTGTCCACACCTCCTTCTTTCTTTTCTGTCACATTCACCACCTCCCATTACAATTTCTTACTTCCATAAATAATTTTCTCAACTGTAACTCACCTGTCTCTTCCCTTCGTTTCCCTAGACCTTAACGGTGAAGTACTCGGCAAGTTCGCCAAGCCCGCCTTTTCAAGCTTACCCACAACTATCCCTGGGTAGCATTGTCGGTGGTTAGTTGCTAAGCAGGTTTATAGAAAAGAAAAGAAAAAAAAAGATGGATACATAGGTGTAGGCGGGTAGGCAATTAGATAAGTAGGTAGGGCTACCCGTAAATTCTGCTCAGTAGTCTAACCCAGCATTTTTCCATCTGACGCGTTTTTTACCCGCCAGGTAGGACACAGGTATACCGGCTGGGGATTTCAGGTGGGTCATGTTATTGTTTTTCTTGCTAGACCAATGCATTTGGCAATCGGTTTGTCATTTAGATGTGTCCAGTTTTCAATGGAGATTTGTTTGCGTCGGTGAGGGGAGTGCGTGCGTGTATGTGTATATATATATATATATATATATATATATTTACTAATCTAATATCTACCAGTATTCACGGTATCGAAAAAACAAAAAAACCCTGGTCAGGAACAAGAGATAAAAGTACCTCGAATCACCGCCCAGGGAAAAAAGAAAAACTTAGGCTTCCTGATGATCCGTTAAGGTGAAACTTTAGTAGAAGATTTTCGACTCGCGATTTAAGTTAATTCTATATATATATATATATATATATATATATATATATATATATATATATATATAAATGGAAGAAAACAAATCGTTATAAAAACGTTTTCCTGTTATTATTAAATCAGAAAAAATACTCAAATACTGTCCAGTGGAGTAGGATAATACCTAAATAAATAAATGTTTTCTCAATTTCGTCTCATGACTAAGTTTTATGTATTTGTAAAAAAATATCTTCAGATGAAATATGCTATATATATATATATATATATATATATATACGCGCACACAGAAAAGTAAAAAAAAAGTTTAGAGAGAGATAAATAATTGAATTTTTTTTAAGGAGTTATGTTGTGTGAGTGTGTGTGTGTGTGTATATATATATATATATATATATATATATATATATATATATATATACTCAGAAAATCTTTTAAGAGAGTTGGAATTTTATGTGTGTGTGTGTGTATATATATATGTATACATAAATACACACATACACACACACGCATACAATTTCAACTCCTTAGATTTTTTTAAACTTTCTAAAAAACGTTTTTCTTAATGATAACCTAAGATCGAAACTAGTTGAGAACAGTAAAAAAATAATTAACTTAAAAGAAATATTCCTGTTTGTCTTATCACTTTTGTTCGTGTGTGTGTGCATATATATATATATATATATATATATATCTCCTGGTCAATATTTGATCATTTCTATACAAGAAAAACGTTTTTTAACGATTTGTTTTCTCGCATACGTAGTTTACGTGTGCATGCCTGTATAAGTTAAAATTCACGGTGTTACACAAAAGTTTTAAGAATCTATTCATTTATCCAGCGTTTCCCGTTTTTTGCTGGACATTTCACACATCTTTTGAAACCATTTCATTCTCACCAGGAAATAAAGAATCTCATTTTCTCTTTCTTTAATAAAGCCTTTTATTTAGCGCATAAAGTTTTTTCAACTTTCAAGGCAGCACCTTATTTTCAGACTGTATGTTCGTGTATTAGTCGATCTTCATATTATATCATCGTAAGGAA
>CAUZXS010005910.1:0-85000 GCA_963585895.1 Sepioteuthis lessoniana
CTATATGAAATACAACCAACCTCATTTTGCATTTGATTTTTTATAGTATATCAATCATTGTAGGTTATTTGATGCCAAATCCAGTTTTATTCATATATATTCAATATATATCATTTGTAAACATAAATCAACAAAATAGTTCCAAGTATTGGTTCCAAGTATTGCTATATATTAACCGGGACATTGGCCCAGCAGTTAGAGTGTTCGCCAATGGCCCGGGAGACCTGGGTTCAATCCCAGGTCGAGTCATACCAAAGACTTTAAAAATGGAACTTGATACCACCTTGCTTAACACTCAGCATTATAAGGTACGGTTCAAGGGTAAAGTGGAGCAATCCAGGGAATGGAGTAGGGCCCTCCCCTACACCTTGGTGTAGTAGCTATCGAAAAGGGAGCCTTCGGGTCACCCTCGACTATGGTCGCTAACTTTACTTTACTTATTGCTATATATCACTAAAAATTCAATTAAACATAAATCATTTGTTTACACACTGTTAAATGGCCACACAGTTCTTTCTAACAATTCAATTTAGCATAAGTAATTTTTTTTGCACTCAGTTTGAATATCAAACAGTTCTATTTGACCCATAGATTGGACCCTATCAGGTGCTACCACTTCGGGCCAGTGTAGACCTAGGAGTGATGGCAATGAAGCAGTACTTCATATTCCCCCAAAATCTAGCATTACAGGAGCCTCACCATCAGATGGTTTAATGTGATATCCAGGACATTCACTGGTGGGCGTGAGTTTTACCCCTCTGCAGAGATGCAATTGGTGTATTCTACAGTCCCAGCCAATTGGGTTGTGTAGCATTTGAACTCTAATAATATATATAAGATGAAATTAATTGCCTGGAAGGAAAATTTAAGTATTAGTGTCAACGTAGAAATATATAATTAGATTTTTATAGTGTCACTGGCCCCCTGACTAATTTACAAAATTCATAAAGTTTTTAATTAATGAGCAAAAAACGTAAGCGAGAAGAAGAAAAGGGAAAAAGGTGTGGGGAAAAAGAGAAAATCGTTTCCCTCTCGCCTGTCAAAATTCTTTGAAAACTTAATATGACAGCACACAACTTAAACAGGATCTGTAGATGGATACAACTTTTATCAAACATGAGAAACTCTGAGTTACTTATCAATAATTATATATATATATATATATATATATATATATATATATATATATATATATGCATGCATATATATATATATATATATATGCATGCATATATATATATATATATATATATATATATATATATATATATATATATATATATATATATATGCATATATATATATATGTATATATATATATATATATATAAAATTTTGTAAAATTAAAGATTTAATAGAGCATTTAAAAAAAAAAACTATCATTTGTGTGTGTGTGTGTGTGTGTGTGTGTATGGGTTTGTGTGAGTGTGTGTGTGTCTATATTTGTGTGTGTGTGTGTGTGTGTGTGTGCATATTTATTATCATCTTACTCCTTTCACACCTACATCACTTGATGATCTTTCACTGCAGATTAAGTGACAGCAAGTCTCCTCAAATCTCCAGGACTCTTCTCAGTATTCCAATCTTAATTTTCCTGTTGTTTGGATGGTCTCCATCCGTGTTCTTATTTCCAAGTCCTCCTGTTCCAATACCAATTTTTTGGTGACTGTACCGAGTGCACTAATTTATTATTATTATTATTATTATTATTATTATTATTTCTGGATAAAGAAAAAAAGTTTCTTAGAAATATTGCCAAAACCATTTATTTTTGAATGATTCTATTCCAAAGGCTTTTGATGTAAGTATATTATATTTTTCCAATGTTTTCTTTGAGTTATTTGTGTTAGTTCCTAATATAGACCTTGTCATTTTTAACACACATACATGTGTGTGTGTGTGTGTGTGTGTGTAAGTGAAAAGTAAAGTTGGCAGCCATAGTTGTGGACAACTCCGAAAGCTCCCTTTCCAATAGCTACTATACCAAAGTGTAGAGGAGGGCGCTACTCCTTTCACTAATTGCTTTCCACTTTACTGTTGATAATACCTTATAATGCTGAGAGTTAAGGAAGTAGGCATCATGTACCATTTTTTTTTTTTTTTTTTTTTTTTTTTAGTCTTTGGTATTGAACCCTGGTCTCCTGGGCCATTGGTGAACATGCTACCCACTTTGTCTAAAGAGTTGGCAGTTGGAAGTACTGTTTACAATTGCAACTTTTTCAAGGGTATCAATATTGATAGATCCTTTCATGTCCCAGAAGACTGTTAGCATGATCTTCTTTACTGACCCCAATGCTCAGAGCTTTTTTTTTTCTCTTTTATCAGAGAGTCAGTGTGTTGTCACTTTATGGACTGTTTTTTCAACTTATTCATAATGACAAACCTATATTTAACCCATTTGTAGATTTTATTTTTCCTTTTTTTTTTTTTTTTTTTACTTAAACCTTCTTCTCGATACATACCACACATTTTATTTTTTTAGAAATTTCACATTGATTGCACTTCTCAGCTGATGCAATTTGATGATTGACCTCTGATCAAGTATGAAGTGCATTGATTTGTTGCCATTTTGAATAGCCTCAAAATAAATAGAAGATAGTCCCTATGATGTAGTGGCTAACATGCTAGACGGCAACATCATAGTATTACCAGCGTGCTTTGCCAACTATAAAAGAAGAGCATATTGAGGGTTGGGAGAAGACTCTTTGCACTCGAGGGATAGAGAGTAGTATCGAAGAATGGTGCAAGAGATAGAGTGTTGCCTGGAGGAGGGTTCAGCAAATAATTGAGTTCCAGTCATGAATTACCTCTCTCTCTCTCTCTCTCTCTCTCTCTCTCTCTCTCTCTCTTTGGTGTTGCCCTGTTGGTTCTTTTTTCTTTCTCTCTTTTTTCTTTATATATATTTGTGTATATATATATATATATATATATATATATATATATATGATTTGTAAACAAATAGTATTATAGTATCTCTCTCTCTCTATATATATATATATATATATATATATATATATATATATATATATCATAAAGCTTAAAGTGAACTTGACTCTCCGTGAAACTCAAGTGCTCCTTTTGAATATTTTTGACTCCCAGATTGGAAAACTGTTCCCTCAGCTTAGACCTCCCAGAACTAAAAATTCCTTTAAAAATATTCTTGTCTAATCGCCTTTAACCATACTAGCACTGAAGATTTGAGTTTATTTCAGGCATTAAAAGAACTAACCCTTTCATCCCCATCAAGAAATCCTTCTCTTTCTATTTTCTTCTGTTAAAATCTGCCTGATCTTTCTAAGTTGTTTAGCTATCCTTTTGATACTACTACTACACACACATACTATGTTTATACAGATACACTACTTCCATCCTCTTATACAATGAGGAGTCTACATAGTGGTTAATGTGTTGGAATGCAACGTTATATTAAGCAAGTTCAAACCCCAGTCACATTATTACGTTCACTTTCAAATTAATACTTTTAGGAGAGGTATGAACACCCTTATCACCCCAACTATGGGTTGAATCGTACCACAGCTGTTCTACAAGGATTGCTTTGGCATTAAATGATCCCTGAAGATTAATATGCCTTTAAATAAAGAAACCAAACTTTACAGATGCTCTAAAACTCAAATACACATGCATACTTTTAAAGATATGCTCAAACCTATGTGTACGTATCATTTCATCTAGATATGTGTACCTAGGGACAGAAGACCTTATAGTGTCGCAGATAAAAGAAACATCATTATATTTAGTTGGTAAATTAGAGCAATAAATAGATAGAATCTTTTATCTTGGTAAAATGAGGTCAAATATTTCTGAAAGAATGTTATTTTTAAACTAAGCCCACAATGTGTAGTGTGCTTGAAAATGTTATCTAACGATAACCCCCTCACTCCCCCCCTCAAAAACGATATCTGTCAATTTGTTTTAGAGAAATTCTTTGAGAAGACAGAAATAGTTCTCTATGAATTGACCCCAGATATCAGTCTAGATATTCATGTTATACCTGTTCTTTTCAAGATAACAAAAAGTCACACATTTGTACTGAGTGTGTGAACTTATGGAGGAAGGTTTTGTTGGAGTTTTGTGTTGTTTT
The DNA here is from genome assembly GCA_963585895.1 of Sepioteuthis lessoniana. Taxonomy (NCBI): domain Eukaryota; kingdom Metazoa; phylum Mollusca; class Cephalopoda; order Myopsida; family Loliginidae; genus Sepioteuthis; species Sepioteuthis lessoniana. The sequence continues at coordinate 4,103 of CAUZXS010005910.1, forward strand.
GTTTTTTTTTTAATGAGAATTCAAAAAATAAAAATAAAAAAATATCATTAAAACTATCATCATCAAATTATGCTGAAAGCACAGGTGTTCCCTGATTTTCCTCTCATCATTCATCCGTCTCTTCCATCATTCCTGGCAGGTCTTCTAGGTTACATTCTGTGTCTGTGCAGAGTTGATGCAAGTAATTTTTTTGCTGGTTGGCCAACACTGGCACATTCATGTGCAGGATGTCCATAAGAGAACATTGCTCATAGGTTCGTCCTTGCTTCTCTAACAGTGCTCTGCATGTCTTACTTGTTTGTCTTGAATGGTTTGTGAGATGGGAGGCAAGTATCCGTACAACAGCTGTTTTGTGGAGTATTGCTTCCAGAATTTGTTCAAGACAGCATGCAGCATTCTTGTATAGTTCCCATCTAGATTTTTCTTTACGCATTTTGTGTCCATACTACTATATGGATGCACTATGTGGTACATCCATATATATAGTATGGACACATCTAAAGCTTGAAAGAAATCTTGTGTTTTTTCAGATGGATTAGATTTCCACATTATTGATAACATTTCATACCTTTAGGAAAGGCATGAAATGCTATGCTGACATCACTTTCAGTAGATTATACATTACTGCCGAGGTATGTGAAACATTTACTCTGGTTTATTGGCATTCATATAGAGGTCAATGACACCTGCTATTTACTCTAGGCTATGCAGTTGGGATTCTGCTTGGGCTTGTGTATTTACAAGAAGTGCTCAGTCAGCCATATAGTCTGCGTTTGTCATAGTTTTTATTGGATATCATCAGCTTCTTGCCTTTTTCAATGGGAAACCATTTTCTTGAATTAGATGTATGGATGTTTGAAGAACATAATCTCAGCAGGTTATAAATAAATATGGTACTCATCTATCTCTTAGCAAGACTACTACAATAATGTCCAAGAAATTTGTCTCTACATCAGGTAAGCAAACCATTCCTTTCATGCATTGTAAAGCATCTGATGAATATTGGTTGACTTAAAAGTGATCTGACACACAAGTAAGTATTTGTCGCTGCCTCCCACCAGACAGGACTTGACACAAGGTCAAAAGCCCGAAGGCCGATTAAAGTGGGGATAAAGGGGAGGGGAAGGTCGGGAATGAGCCGAGACTCGAACCCTGCTAGTCATTGACCCACTAAGTGCAATGTGGGTCTAATGAATCAAGTAGTATCACGGACCTAAATCTAGGTCCGGGCACGTATGCCAGCATATAGCTTGAACTAGACCATGAGGTCTAGTGCTATACAAGTAGTGCAAGGGGGGTCTGAAAAGCAGTTTGCCCATCCAAGGGTGGCCCAACCGAAGTTGGGGGCCTTTCGGCCTCAAATCTGCCATTGGTTTCGATACCCCTAGACCAGTGAGTAATGTTACTCCTGTGCCAGGTAAGTATGATCTGACACACAAGTAGAATGATTCCCATTGCCATTTATTGGATGAATATATGGGTGAATAGACACCACTCATGCAAATGTGTCGGGCAGGTCATCCTGGCACCACAGAACAACCCACCTGCTGCATTAGGTGCTCTCCTATAAATGAGGTAAGCTTAGCTGGTTTGTCAATACCAAGAAGATTCAAGAAGGCAGCCATGTTAGAAGGTGAGTCATTTGACTTCTACAGCATCATTATCATGGTAACAATTTCATTGGGAAGACAATATGCAAGTAGTATTTACTCCATTTTTCCTCTCTGTACGGATTTGATATACCTTGGGGGAATATGCTAACAGTAGTTTGCCCAGTCAGCTGGGGCTGTAGAATACACCGACTGCTTCTCTGCAGGGTGGTAAGACCCCACCCCACAACGAGTGTCCTGTATATGACACTGTAGCGAGAGAAGAAACTTACCTCCTGGATCAAAGCATGTTAGACTATGCCTTGCTTGTCAAGCAGTAAAAAATATGTTCATGTCTGGAGGCAGAAGTTATAGTGGGCTGAACTCGTCTCTCAAGAGAAGAAATCTACCTCGCATGTAAATTTCTATATGCCAGAGCTTGCATAAAAGACCATGCCAACAGCAGGAGCATTGTTGTTGTTCTTTGTGGACTGCTTTTTTGACTGACAGAATGAACGAGTTGACCAGAGGTGTACTGAGGAAGGGCTGCTAGTCGCGTGTGTTGTTATTTTTGGTCAACTGAGGCTACCCATTTGTCTGAGGACTGTACTACTGCTTTTGCTTAGACTAGTTCTACAACAGACACTAAACAATCTGATGGTGAGGTTCCAGTAATGCTGGAGCTTTGGGGAATATGGTGTACCTCTTTATTGCCATCGCTCCCATGTCTACTCTGACCTGGAGTGCTAAAACCTGATAAGGGTTCTATCTATGGGTTAAATAGAACTAAACCGTGGTTTCTTGACTTTACTTTTTTTGCATTTAAACTGTGTATTTATGCTAAACGGAATTGTTTAAAATAGAACTGTTTTGACATTAAAAGTGAGTACCTATGCTAAACTGAATTATCTGAAATAAAACTGTTTTGACATTAACTCTGTGTATAGCCCAGTTGGCTGGGGCTGTAGAATACGCTGACTACTTCTCTGCAGGGGTAAGATCCTCCAAACAAGTGTTCTGGATATGACGCTAAACAATCTGATGGTGAGGTTCCAGTGATACTGGAGCTTTGGGGAATGCAGAGAACCCCTTCATTGCCATTGCTCCCAGGTCCACTCTGTCCTGGAATGGTAGCACCTGATAGTGCCCTATCTATGGGTTAAATAGAACTAAACTGCATACTCATACTGAACTGAACTGTTTGAATTAGAACTGTTTGACTAAACTGAATAGCTTGAAATAGAAATGTTTTTGGCAATTAAACTGTACTTACATTTAAACTGCATGCTTATGCTAAACTGAATTGTTTGGAATGGAACTGTTTTTGACATTGAAACTGTACTTGCACTAAACTGAATTGTTATATATAGAACTGTTTTGACATTTAACTGTGAGTAAACAAAATATGTGCTTCTACTAAATTGAATTAGCTGAATTAGAACTGTTTAACCAAACTGAATAGCTTGAAATAGAAATGTTTTTGAGAATTAAACTGTGTACTCATGCTAAACTGAATTGTTTGAAATAGAACTATTTGCATAAAAATGGATTTGTCATTAAATAACCTCCAAAGGTTGATATGCCATAAAACCCAACCAACTATTTGGATAGTTGGAGGTTTCACTCTCAGGTGCCAGGGTTGGCTGCCTGTTGAATTTGTGATTAGAGGAAAGACAAAGAAGCCCTTTACATATGCAAGGACATCCAACGTCTTTATTTTAGCAGGGCAGCCTGCATTGATGTGGCAATACTACATGAAAAATTCCCAAACCCCTTAGCAGACAAACATAAAGAGGTAGGCCCTAAACTTAACAAGTGTGAGGATCAATTGCCAAATCACCCTTCCAAACCCTCTTTTTTTCTGCAACAGAAGAAAACATTAGCAAACTTAAGAGCTGGCTCCTGGAAAATTTTGCTAAGACAGCATTCAATAAAGATGGGGTATTCCCAGCCATGTCTGGCCCTACTGCCCATATTTCCCTCAAAGAGTGAGCAGTCCCTAAAGCCAGGTATAACCCAATTCCTGTGCCCTTCCACTTCAAGGAACCAGTAAGATAAGCTCTTTGGAAAGACGTAGAAAGAGGTATCATAGTTCCAGTACCTGTGGGCATGCCTACCGATTGGTGCAGTACAATAGTCATAACTGCGAAAAAGAATGGTAATCCATGGAGATTACCAATACCCTAACTCTCAGTGCAAGCAGGAGACCCACCACACAGGGTCGCCATTCCAGTTAGCTCTGCAAGTGCCACCTAGAATAAAAAAAACAGTCCTAGATGCTGTTGACGGATACCACTCAATCCCCTTAGACAAGGAATCCCAACCATTGACCACTTTCATAACCAAGTGAGGAAGATTTATGTATCTTAGGATGCCTCAAGGTTATCTTGTGTCTGGAGACGTCTACACTTACAGATACAACAAAATAATCAAAGATATCCTATGCAAGATGAAGATTGTAGACGATACTCTGCTATATGACTCTAGCATCAAGGGAGTCTTTTATCATACTTTTGATTTCCTACTCCAATGTGCGAAGAACGGAATTGAGCTTAACACTGACAAATTCCAGTTCTGTCAGGATGTAGTACAGTTTCGAGGCCTTCAGATAACTCCTAGAATGACCCCTTCTGAGTCCATGATACAAGCGATACTCAACTTTCCAGTCTCAAGGACAATTGCAGGTGCTAGATCATGGTTTGGGCTCATCAACCAGGTAGCCTGGGCATACTCATTGGGTCTAGTCACACTGCCCATTCAGGACCTTTATCAAACAGAACTCCAAATTCGCTTGGAACCAAAGTCTTGAGGATACATTTAAAGACTCCAAACAAGTTATAATTGACCTAGTCCAGAAAGGTGTGGTAACATTTGATATGGACTGAGTAACTTGCCTTGCTCCAGATTGGAGCAAAGAAAGAATGGGCTTCCTACTCTGCAAAAGTATTGCCAATTCACTTTAGAAAAAGCCCTGATCTGCTGTCCTGAAGGTTGGCGCCTGATATTTGCCAGCAGTAGACTTTGTACAGATACTGAACACTGATAAGCACCAATAGATGATGAGGCGGCAGTAGCATGGGCATTCGAGAAATTCTGTATGTTATGGGTTGCCTAAATATCATAGTGGTCATAGACCACGAACCATGGAAGGGGTTATTTGATGATCGAAATCTGAGCAAGATCCAAAATCCTTGACTGTTTCGACTAAAGGAAAAGACCCTGAGATATCGATTTACCATCCAGCACTGCCCTGGCAACTAGCATAGAGGCTCTGACACAGTTTCCTGCTACCCTGTGGCTATGGTGCAAACCCTCCTCAATGTGTTTCCAGCAAAGCCATCTAAGTCAGATATACTGGAGTCTAACAATATAAATGATATAATAGTCAACAGCCTTGATAGCAACATTTGCAGGCAGCACTAATATAGCCATATCACAGGACCTAATCCGTGCAGCAGGTTGTAGCGATCCACAATAGGAAAAATAAAGAAGTGTGATTCAGCAAGGCTTCCCAAGGACACGTAATCTTACCGCACCCGAGGTCTGTGAGTATTGGGAGGCGAGGCACTGCTTCAGCACAGATAATGGCCTGGTGTTGTTGGATTGAAGGATTGTCATCCCCAAAACTCAATGGAGAAAAGTTCTGCACTGCCTACATCCTGCACACCAAGGAGTAGTCAGCATGAAAGTATGTGCCAATGAATCGGTGTACTGGCCTGGGATGGATGCTTCAATCCACAGCATTAGAGCGAATTGCATGGTATGCTCAAACATCGCTCCTAGTCAACCACAGAAGCCTATTATCTTGACACGATCTTCTGATTGGCCATTCCAGCAGATTGTCATGGATCTCTTCCATATTGGGGATCATGCATATCTTGCCTGTGCAGATAGGCTAACTGACAGGCTGATCTTAGGACATGGTCTGTTAAGCGCAGACTATCCTCCATCGCATATCCCCAATCCAATGGCTGGGCAGAGCTTGCAGTGAAAACTGCAAAGAGGATAGTGAATAGAAACACAGACCTCCAGGGTTCTTTGGACAATGACAATGTTGCCCGGGCCATCTTGCAGTACTGAAACACCCCAATCCAAAATATTGGCCTATCACCGGTGCAAGTCCTATTCCACTGCCAACTCATTTCTTCACAGCCAATCCTCTACAAGCCACACACAGTAATTGAACCACCCCCCAGCAAGTCACATATTCATCACCACGCCTTCAATTATAGAGAATTCCTCGTGTTCTGTCCAGGTTATTACCACATAACAGGCCAGGCCTAAAAGAAGGGTACACCCCTCATACAACCTGGTCTACTCATGGGGTGGGGGAGTATGGAGATGTAGAAGTCACTGCTCTAACATGCTGAATAAACAACAGTAATCACAACACTTACTGGCTCAGTGTCCACAGCTAGCAGACAAAAAATAAAACGGGCGGTAACTCAATACCAAGCCCGTAACAGTAACATCACTGAAGCAAGCTTTTGTGTGTGTGTGTATATATATATATATATATATATATATATATATACTCAAAAACAAGAAGACTTCTATAACCAACTTTACACAAGAAAAATCACACCTACCTAAATGTCCAGCATTTTTCATTCATTTCAACCTTTTCTTGGATTGCATAAATCTGTGCCTTGAAGCTTATATTCATATTTTAGGATTTTCTTAGGCATATACATTTATATTAAAAAAACCCAGATTTATATGATTTGAATTTCGTCGAAAACGAGGAATGATTCGAAATCTCGTGATGAACTAGCGGAAAGTGGATTATGCACAATGTTTCTAATATCAGGTGACGTATTTTAAAGAAACCAACGCTGATTCATTGATCAAACGGCCAATTTTTCTTGTCATAAACAGCCAACTTTTCTTGTTGTACAACTTTTCCAAATTTTTATATACTTTTACACTTTTTATACATCCATCTACACTTAATATCACTAATAATACCCCTCAGTCCTGATGATGGTTCAGCAGAACCGAAACGCTATAGTGTCGACTGACTTTGTTTCTCTGTAAATCCCCACTTTCTATTTGGATTATTTGTTGTCAATTTTTCTTCACAGATTATCGGATTACTATCCATTATTTTCTTCCATATATATATATATATATATATATATATATATATATATATATATATATAATGTACTTATACCCATTCACTGAGCCAGCAACCAATTGCTGTCCAGAGAATGGACTTAGCCACTTGTAAATAATGAAATACCCCAATGTCTATATAATCTCACTTTAACTCATAACTCATTGCTTTTTACACAAATGAGTGCTGACTCATAGTGACCGAACTTTACAAAAGAATACCAAGATTACCTTGTGAGCAAAACCTCACAGTCCATGGTTTTAGGCCTACCTAACCTTGCCTGATTGTCAAGGTTCTTGCAATTCAAGCAAAATTTCTTGAACTATCTGGTTACTGTACTGTAATCAACTATATCTACATCTTTAGCACAATACAAACATATTTTTGATTACTTCCATGGCATTATGGCTTTGTTCAAACACATAAAACATGTTCCCTAATTAGACTACATGGTACATTTATCTGTGCGGCTTTCAAATCACACAGTGAAGCAATGATCAACATGTAAGAGCACCAACTACCACAAAACTACCAAGCACATTATGTACATGTTATGGCTTGAACTATTTTGGTCATGTGATATATGCGCTAGCTTAATGGCTATTGTCATTGGAAATTGACATGGCAATCCATGTTCAAATCTTGGATGATCCTGTTTGCATTTCATATAGTACTAATATCCATGGGAAAGGTCTCCAACTATACTCCCTCCAGTTTTGGGTAAATATTAGGTGTTGTGGCCCCGGAAAGGATCACTAATGAAAACGCAAACATGGATATTAGATAACAAATTATATTACACAAGAAAGATAGGTACATTGAAAAGCTAAAAAGTCTTGTACTGTTCAGATAACACTGATATTGATATGCCTCTCTGGCAGCGAAATCTCTGGTACTAATAACGTTTAGAAGAGTCCATTATGGTAAGATGGGTAAGGCTCCCACAACAGTAGGGCAGATAGAGCTCTAACTTTGGTATGGCAACTGGTGTAGGAGAAGGAAAACTCTGAATTCAAACTTGTTAAACTCTGCTTAAAAATTGACCTTGTGTTGCATACTGCTTGTGTGGAGGGATTGGGTAAATACATATATGTGGCGTTAATTACCCCAAAATATTGCAAAACTTTTGACTCACCCCGGTACAGTAGAAGTCTCCATAGCATAATGGCAAGTTCTGGACTGCAGCATCGAATTGAGTTCAAACTCTTGTCATGCTATTACATTCACTTTCGGACTAATACCCTTGAGAAAGGCATGAACCCCTTTATCCCCCCCAGTTAGCGGTTAAATAGTATCACGACTGTTCTTCTACAAGGATGGCTTTAGCATTAAATAACCTATGAAAGTTGATATGCCATTAAACAAAGAAATCATATCAAACCATCCTAAACACTGAAATAAATAATGTGATATCATTTCTAAAAACAGTGAAGTTATACACAAAAATCTAAAGAAATTTATAATAAAACCAAATTACTTCTATAAACCCTTTCTTTACAAGATATATTCTAACAAACTGATCCCTTCCCCAACCTGTTTCACAGTTTTTTGGGAGGGTTTTTTTTTTTTTTATGATCATGATTCCCTACAAATAAACTAGGGGTGTCCTCGTGGTGTAATGGTTAAAGTGATGGACTGCAGAATCGTAGTAAGCGAGTTTGTACTCCAGTCACGCTATTACGTTCACTTTCGGGCAAATACCCTTGGGAAAGGTATGAACCCCCCCTTATCCTCCCAGCTATGGGTTAAATAGTGCCACTACTGTTCTTCTAGGAGAATAGCTTTGGCATCAAATAACCTACACAGGTTGATATGCCATTAAACAAAGAAATCAAACCAAACCAAACAAATAAATTCCTAATAAAAATAAACAAAAACAAATAAATAACCAACTAATTATCTAAATTTTATCATTAATTCCTAAGACTTGTCCTTTGAATTTCTTTTCAGACTTATTTCCTTTAACTTGATTCGGCATTAAATGACCGATGAGGTTGATATGCTGTAAAACAAAACAAACAAACCAAACCAAACCACCCTAGTATAATTTTTCTATTCACCACTAAAAGAATTTTCTTTTTTTTTTTTTTTTTTTTTTTTTTTACTTATGGATTACATATCTTAAAAAGGTTAAATTTCTGTCTCAGTGCACAATGCCAAATAGGACTTTTTTGGGGGGGTGGGGTTTGGTGGAGGTTGCTTTCTTTCTACACTACTTGTTTTCTGAGGTTGATAGAAATAGGTAGTTCTTTTAGGATTTGGGCCAAGGCTCCTAATATCAATAATAACTAGTCAGTCAGACATTCTCTGCTCAACAGGAAAGGAACTCGCAACTCCCCACCCCCATTCCCACTTGAATCCTATAAATAAAGATATATTTGTCGAAAGTGGTACTGAACAAATCATTTCTATTATTATATACTCACTGTACCTATTGAAATTCGATGGAATACATGTTTTGTGAATTCTTAGTATTGAGTTTTGAACATGTTGCAAATGTAAGAGTGTGGGGTGAGTGGCTGAAGGTCATAGGTAAAGGGCAAGGCTGTGTTGCCGTTAGATATCTGACTCGATATTTTGATTATATTATTTTACCCCCACGTTGGTTAGTCGGTGAAACGCCTTGCCCAAGAAAGCCCCATAAGAATTATACAACTGAAAAAACAGCAACAGATAAGAGATGACGTTTCTTTTATACTTTCCTTTATTTACTGGGTTCAACAACCATTCCATGGACAAGGGAGTTTTTCCTGAATACATTGAAATGGTTGAATCCCCCAGTTAAGGTGTCAAAAATACATTAATCGTTTTCATATATGTATGTGTCCACATTTGGTATCTCGGGCTTCCATTAGGGTTTGTTTCCTTTTGGAAGTTTGTCAAAGTTAGGTTATAGTTCAGCTGCGGGTCTTTTATATTTCAGCATAATGCTGACCGAGAGAGAGCTGCTACTGGGTGAAAAGGACTAACCATCGCTATGTCCAAAGACATAGGCCTAGACACCAGAAAGCAACAGTGTTATCAAAACGCTTGTCACTGCCTGAAAAAAGAAGAATGCCTGGTCCGCTTTGTCAAGAGGAATGCCTTTTTTCTTTTATGCATACGTCATCTCCTTTTCCTGTTAGGGACCTCTGGGAGTTTCTGTAAATTTAATAGTTTTTTGGTTTTTTTTTTAATTTAATTTAAAATTTAATTTATTTATTTATTCCTTCCCTACGAGAGAATAGTTTGAAAATAATGTGATAATGACAGTCACAAAGAAATAACGACAAAACCAATTGATGCATAAGCCCAGCAGAGGGGTATGATCCCTACAAGTGTCCTGTGGCTCAGTTGGCTGAGGCTGTAGAATACACCGACTGCATCTCTACAGAGTGATAAGACTCCCCCCACCCAATTAGTGTCTTGGATATGACACTAAACAATCTGATCGTTAGGCTCTAGTAATGCTGGAGTTTTGGAGAACATGAAGTACTTCTTTATTGCCACTGCTCCCAGGCCCACTATGACTCTGAGTGGTAGTGTCCAAAAGGGTCTATATCTATGGGTCAAATAGAACTATTTGACATTTAAACTCTGTGCAAACAAATAACTTAAGATAAACTGAATCATTAAAAATAGAACTGTTTGATCATTTAACTGTGTATAAACAAGTGACTAATGTTTAATTGAATTGTGAGTGATGCATAGTAATATTTTGAACCATTTAAATTTGCTGACTTATGCTAAATTGAATTGTTAGAAATAGAACTGTTTGTTCATTTAACTGTATGTAAACAAGTGACTGAAGTTTAATTGAATTGTGAGTGATATATAGCAATACTTGGAACCATTTAACTTTGCTGACAGATGCTAAATTGAATTGATAGAAATAGAAGTGTTTGTTCATTTAACTGTGTGTAAACAAGTGACTAATGTTTAATAGAATTGTGAGTGATACATAACAATACTTGGAACCATTTAATTATGTGCAAATGAATGAGTAATGTTGAATAGAATTATTAATATTATATTATTAATATTAAATAGCAAAACTTGAAACTCTTTAATAGTATTATAGCGATGGGGATATTATTATCATTATTATTATTGTGTTTTTAGGTTTAAGGTTTAAGTTGGTTTTACGTTGGTTGCATTAGTAGTGTTGGTATTTCGTTGGTTGTTATCCCCTCGCTAAATGTTGATGGAAAATAAAGGTGGTAGAGAAGAACGAAGACGTCGTTAGGTTTTTGTATCAAAATTTTAATGGCAGCATGAAGTAAGGGGTTTACGCTGGTATGCTGCGAGTCTCGTAGTAAGGAAAGAAGGTTGGAAGTTGTTAGAGTGTATCATCTAATTTGTTTTTAACTAGGATCCCTTGGTCAAGAAGAATAGACCCAAGGGGTCCATAAACTAGATGGCTCTCCTCATAGTGTATGGTGCTGCTACTGCTATTCAGGAGCAGACAATAAGACGTCCGTTCCCATTGAGGATTTCTGAGGGAGAGAGAATTTCGCAGGCTTTCTTCAATTTTTGGTGCTGCTAGGAAATATGGTTCGGGCTGAATAGGACAGGTCATCCTGATTGTGTGAAAATGTTCAGCGCCTCTAACGGTCAAATTAAATTACACGCCAAACAAAAATACAAGTTTCTTTCTGCTACAATATGTCTAAATTGAATTATTGGTATCACATAACAATACGGGAAACCGTTTGACTGTGAGTCAATGAATGGTGTTAAATAGAATTAGTGTTAAACAGTAATACTTGTAACCACTTCATAGTCTGAAAACAAATGAATTATGTTGAAATAGAATTATTAGTGTTAGATAGAAATACTTGAAATCATTTAACTATATGCCAAAAATGAGCTAAAGCTCATTAAAAATGTTATCGAGAAAATGTGTCTAAAAATCGTATTTAATATATGTATAAAAAGGATTTGGTATCAAATAACCCATAAGAGTTGATATGCCATTAAACCCAACCAACCAATTTATATACGCCACAATGCAAACGTTTATTAAACAGAACAAGGAAATATTATGGTTTGGCCTAATGAGTTGAGAAAGTGTCCCTTTGGTGTCACTGGTCAGTATGTTGGTCCTTGGTTTGTAGGAAGCGTGTTTGAAGCTAACAGCAGCGGGTGTCGCTGGTCAGTATGTTGGTCCTTGGTTTGTAGGAAGCGCGTGCGAAGCTAGCAGTAAGCGAAGGGTTCCAAGTGGAATCGGTGGCAGTCATGTGAGAGAGATGTTTCTGCTGCTGGCTCAGGGCTCTCTGACCTTGTCCGTTCTACCAAAAGGGACTAGAAATATAGTTCCTGAGAGGGAGAAGGAATTAATGCGCTCTGCCAGTTGATTGGTTAGTGAGTGACCGAGTCTCTTGGCGGGGGCATTGATTCGCGAAAGGAAATAGATCTGTGGCTGCTACACAACCATGCAGTAACATGGCCTTCCTTTTATTGTTAGACAGCCATCTTGATGAGATTCTTCTCTCTACTTCTATGCTTTATTGTTTTTATCCTGGGTTAAAGGATCTTATTTACATTTGTTTGTCATATCAACCTTTATAGGTTATTTAATGCCAAAGCCATCCTTGTAGAACAGTAGTGGTGCTATTTAACTCATAGCTGGAAGAGGGATAAGAGGGTTTATAACCATTCCTAAGGGTATTAGTCTGCAAGTGAAATATGAAGATGCTTTTTTTTTTTTTTTTTTTAAGGGTCAATTATATTTGTTGTTCTCCTATTACATTCACTTTCAGACTTATGCCCTTGGGAAAGGTATGAACTCCACCAGCTATGGATTAAATAGTATCACTAATGTTTTTCTACAAGGATGACTTTGGTATTAAATAACCCATGAATATTGATATGCCATTAAACAAAGAAACCAAAGCCAAAATAAATCTGTTTGAAAATCATTTGTATTGGATAGGTATACTTGTGTGCAAACAAATTATTAAATGATAATAGATGAAACCATATAAATGTGTATAAATTATTAGTATTGGATAGGAATACTTGAAACCATATAATTGTGTATAAATTATTAGTATTGGATAGGAATTCTTGATGCCTTATAATTTTGTGCAAGCAAATGATTATTATCATTAAATAGAAACAGACACTTATAAACCATATAAATGTAGAAAAAAAAAAAGAGAACTGACTTTGGCATTAAATAACCCAACAAAGGTTGCCATGCCATAAAATCAATCACCCAAACATTCAGCAACACCATTTCCTCTTATTGCTAGACTTGATGAGAGTTGTCTCCTCACTTTCACTATGCTTTCATTGTAATGTTTTTTGGGTTTTTTTTTCATCTTGGTTCCAGTGTATATCAAATTTGGTTGCTATACGTCACTGCTCTTTTTGAGAGGGTAGGCAAACATTTCCCAATAATTGATGTACATTTTAGGAAATAAATTGGTTAATGATTAAACATTTAACTTGAAAAAGCTCTGAACTTCATCAGTAATATGACAAATACAGGGTTAATTGTAGCAATTATTATTGCATTAACGAGTAGAGTGTTTGCCAATGGTCTGGGAGACTGGGGTTCAATCCCAAGTCAAGTCAAACCAAAGACTCAAAAAATGGTACTTGATGCCACTTTGTTTAACACTCAGCATTATGCGGTAAGGATCGAGAGTAAAGTGGAGCAATCCAAGGAATGGAGTAGTGCCCTCCCCTACAACTTGGTGTAGTAGCTATTGAAAAGGGAGCCTTCGGGTCACCCTTGACTAAGGTCACCAACTTATTATTATCGTATTATTCCTTGTGAATTTTTCACAACAGTTTTAGCTGACGGTTTTTTCCTTTGGAGTCTGAGTGACAGAAAAACTCCTTGGGCCTCCAGGACTCTCCTGAGTATTCCAGATGATTTTGATAGCATTATGGTCTGGATAGTGTTGATTCTTTTTTTGATTTCTTCTTCCTCGAGTATCTTTTCCAGGCCTTTAGGGACTGTTTCAAAGACACCAATTATAATTGGTACCACCGTCAGCCTTTTTGTCTCTCTAGTAAAATCTAAGTTATCATATTACTCCTTGCAATTTTTTTTACACCAGCATCAGCTGATGGTCTTTCATTAGATTCTGAGTGACAGCTAGTCTCCAAGTCTTTCGGACTCTTCTCAGTATTTTGGCCAGCCACAACAATGCTGTAGTTTGGATAGTCTTGGCTTGTCCATCGATTTCCAATACTTCCAGCCGCCTTATCCGGCCTTTGGAGATCATTCCAAGTACACCAATTACAATTGGTATCACCTTCACCTTCTTTTGTTCTTGGGCAAGGTCCTAGTACTTGTTTGTCTTTTCGTTTTCTTTTTCACTCTGTGGTCCACCAGGACGGCAAAGTTCACTATTTGGCAGGTTCTCTTTTCTTATTTTGTAAATTATCACTAGGTCTACTCTACTGACTGGGATTCGGTGATCCTTATCATTATTATTATGATTTATGATTCTTCATTGGCCTTGTGGGTATAGTGTTTGCTAATGATCCGGGAGACCTAGGTCCAATCCCACATCACGTCATACCAAAGACTCAAAAAGTAGTATTTGATACCTCCTTGCTTAACACTCAGTGATATAAGGTACATATCAAGGATAAAGTGGAGCAATCCAGGGAAAGGAGTAGTGCCCTCCCCTACACCTCAGTGTAGTAGCTATTAAAAAGGGAGCCTTCTGGTTGCCCTCAACTATGGTCACCAACTTTATATTACTTATTACTTTTATTTTAACTAGATAACTACTAAAAACATTACAATTAGATAGAAATATTTTTAAAAAATCTTTTTTAAAACAAGCAAGTGTCTGTAATATATTTCGTTTTTCCCTAAATAGAAATGTTGTTGACAATTAAACCATACTTACATATAAACTGCGTGCTTATGCCAAACTAAAACCATACTTGCATTCAAACTGCATACTTATGCTAAATTGAATTATTTGAAATAGAACTGATTTTTTACATTGAAACTGTATTTACACTAAACTGAATTGTTTAATATAGAACTATTTTGACATTTAACTGCGTGTAAACAAAATCTGTACTGATACTTAGCTGAATCAGAACTGCTTGACTAGACTGAATAGTTTGAAATAGAAATGTTTTTGACAATTAAACTCTGTACTCAGGCTAAACTGAATTGTTTGATATAGAACTGATTATTTACATAAAAATGAATTTGGCGTTAAATAACCTACAAAGGTTGATATGCCATAAAACCCAAACAACCAACCAACCTTGGGAAAGGTATGAACAATTTTATCTTCCCAGCAATGGGATAAATAGTCTCACGACTGTTCTTGTACAAGGACGGCTTTGGCATTAAATAACCCACGAAGTTTGATATGCCATAAAACCCAAACAACTAAATTAGATAGAAATAATAACAACTTCTATAATTGTTTGTGTATAACACACACCTTTTAAATTTAGAAATTCTGAAAAACAAAAAATGCTTGTTTACATTGGGCACTGATATTTTAAAATTTATAGCAGCTAAAATAAACCTAAATTTAGAGTGTTTGCCAGTGATCCGGGAGACCTGGGTTCAATCCCAGGTCATGTCATACCAAAAACTTTAAAAATGGTACTTGATACCTCCTTGCTTAACATTCAGCAATATAAGGTACGTATCAAGGATAAAGTGGAGCAATCCAGGGAAAGGAGTAGCGCCCTACCTTACACCTCAGTGTAGTAGCTATTGAAAAGGGAGCCTTCTGATCGCCCTTAACTACGGTCGCAAACCTACTGACTAAAAATGAGAAATTACATTGTTTACATTATATTTTAAACACAAAATTTTGCACCGACATGTTCATACAAAAATGCAACAAGCTTGTAGCAAAAATAAGCCCATATTAAGGAGAAACAAAATTATAAACAAACACACATTCAAGTGAGGGGGTTTCCTCATGGTGTAATGGCTAAAATGATGGACTGCGGAATCATAGTAAGCGAGTTCATACACCAGTCACACTATTACGTTCACTTTCAGGCAAATACCCTTAGGAAAGGTATGAACCCACTTATCCTCCCAGCTATGGGTTAAATAGTACCAATACTGTTCTTCCGTGCTGTAATGGTTAAAGTGATGGACTGCGGAATCATAGTAAGCAAGTTCATACACCAGTCACACTATTACGTTCACTTTCGGGCAAATACCCTTAGGAAAGGTATGAACCCACTTATCCTCCCAGCTATGGGTTAAATAGTACCAATACTGTTCTTCTAGGAGAATGCCATTATACCAAACAAACATTCAAGTGAATATTTCTCTGTAATGGTAGAAAATATTTTCATGTAGACTATAGATTGGTATAACTTACTTTTGCTCCTCCCATCCTGAATATGGTGCGGTAACCGGCTTATTGGCCTTGTGGGTAGAGTGTTCACCAATCGTCCGGGAGACCGGGGTTCAATCCTAGGTTAGGTCATACCGAAGACTTTAAAACTGGTACTTGATACCTCTTTGCTTAACACTCAGTATTATAAGGTATGTATCAAGGGTAAAATGGAGCAATCCAGGGAAAGGAGTAGTGCCCTACTCTACACCTTAGTGTAGTTGCTATTGAAAAGGGAGCCTTCTGGTTGCCCTCGACTACGGTTGCCAACTTTACTTACTTTTAGTAAAACACTTCCAAATAAATAAAATTTTAGCATTTAAGTATCCCATAAGAGATGATATGCCATTAAACAAAAAAAACTTAAACAATTCAATAATCCTGATTGAATATTTCATTTCAAATAATTTGTCAACATTTTCATTAAAGTAACTTTTGGATTAAAGGACAGAAATGAGTGACAAGAGTAAATATAAAAACTTACTGACTGGCTGAAAAGAAGAAATTATATAGTTTACGTTATATTTCAAACATAAAATTTTCATATTATTTAGGATAAATGCACAGACATACTCATGCAAAAATAAGCCCATATTAAGAGGATAAATAAAATTATAAACAAACACACATTCAAGTGAATATTTCTCTTTTAATGGTGGAAAACATTTTCATTTAGACTATAAGTAGGTATAACTTACTTTCACTCATCCCATCCAAAATATGGTGAGGTATATGTCTGGAAAAAATCTTAATTATATAATTCTGGCATATAATACACAGTCCTGAGTTGAAAAATCTATAAAAACAATGCATCTTATAAACAAATAATTACAGTTTTATTTTTTTTCCCAGATTAATATTATCTTCATTGGATAAAAGTATGTAATCACTGCGTTAGATATTCCAAAATATTAGCCCAGGTGTTGGTTCGATACTTCAACCATTGGGCTATACTGAGTTTTAATGTTTTCCTTTTGAAGTGTGTATGTGCATTCTTGATTGTAAAGTACTCGCTTGCTTTCAACACACACACACACACACACACACAAAAAAAAACTCGTTCTGAAGATTTTTTTTTTTTCTTAAAATAGGTTTCTTATTATTCCGAGGATAATGAGAATTGTGTGTGCATTTGTGTCTGTTGTTTTGGCGTGAGAATGTTTCTGCTTGTTGGTTGGGCATACGTCAGCAGTTGGGCAACATTCATACCAAGCCTTCCATTAATGTTAATGGTTGTTGCACATCAACAAACAAAGGGGAAATATTCTCATTTGAAGTGTAACACTATTTCTGTTAAAGTCGATTGGATGGATTCATGCCTTTAGAAACACTGCTGGCATTAGAAACATTGGAAGTCGATTGGATGGATTCATGCCTTTAGAAACACTGCTGGCATTAGAAACTTTGGAAGTCTTTAGAAACACTGCTGGCATTAGAAACTTTGGAAGTCAATTGATTGATTTTAACAGCATGTTAACTTGTCTTTGGTTATTTCATACCTAGAGGTTAGGGAATTGCATTCATTGTATGTTCATGGTCACATTGTTTTGTGTACTCGTTTCTTGAGGTTTTTCTTTTTTTGCAAATGGATCAATCTATGAATATTCTTAATGGTTAGAGTGTTCGCCAATGGCCTGGGAGACTGAGGTTCAATCCCAGGTCAAGTCATACTAAAGACTCAAAAAATGGTTCTTGATACTACCTTGCTTAACTCACAGCATTATAAGGTAAAGATCAAGGGTAAAATGGAGCAACCCAGGGAAAAGAGTAATGCCTTCTTCTACACCTTGGTGTAGCAGCTATCGAAAAGGGAGCCTTCGGGTCACCCTCGACTACGGTCATCAACTTTACTATTTGACTCATAGATGGAACCCTAATAAGTACTACCACTCTGGATCTGAGTAGACCTAGGAGTAATTGGAACAAAGGAGTACTACACACTAAAGTACTCCAGAACTGGAGTCTCACTGTTACATAGCCATATATGAATATGTGGAATGTTCATAACTCATATATAGATAACATAGGAATCCCGAAACACAAAAACACTAACGACTTCTTAGTTCAGGTACGAAACTTTTTTATTACCTTTGAGTTAAAAGGTTTTTCGACATAAGGAGAGTGATACACAATCTTTCTATGCTGACTTTTCCATCTGCCCCCCCACCACGTGTGGCCCCTGCTGCAAGGCCTCGGTGAGCTCCAAAAGTCAACCTTCTTCTTTGGACGCTAAAACTCAACTCACTGACTTTTCTCAAATCCCCAAAATCCTCTGCGCACGCTTTCGGTGCATGTTGTCATTCACATCCCCGGTATCTGGGATTTTTATTTTGACATCTCTGAATGACATCCTCCCTGCGTGCGCGTGAACACCTGCGCTCATGTTGCACCTAACTAACCCATGCACTAAGTTAAAGGTTCTCAGCCTAACTAAACCAAAAGGCAACATATATAAAACAAAATCCCTTGGCCATTATATTACATCACCACCAAATTCACTTTGGTATCCTATCCAGGACGCCATTTTTTTTTTTTTTTTTTTTTTTTTTGCTGGAGATAGTTAGCATTTTTCTAAGCCCTGCTGATGGTGTGGGGAGAAACTTTTGTACAATACTACAAAAAATTTAACATCAACCAATACACGAGTTTATAATTTTGTATGGTTAAATTCAAACATAATGACCATTAGTCTGGCAAACTGTTTTACTGTAATTAATATCTAAATTTGATTGAAATCTTGGAAGGCCTCAAGTCGAAATGGCTAAAATGCTGAACTGTAGCCTTGAAGGAAACGGGTTTGAACTTGGTCACATTATTAGATTCACTTTTGGAGTAATACTTTTAGGAAAGGCATGAATCTCCCTATCCCCTAAGCTATGGGTTTAAATAGTATCATCATTAAATGACCCACAAAGGTTGATCTGCTATTAAACAAAAAAAAAAAACAACCAAATCTTGGCCTCTAACCCTATGTAGATGGGTACTTCAGCTAGTAAGAATATAACTGGGACTGATGCTGTACAATTTGCCTGTGACTATATTTGAGTTTTAGAGTCTAGTGCTTGTTGAGATTAAAAGGAAAAAAAAATGGTAATACTTAACATCAGTAAAGATTGTGTGTGTGTGTGTGTGTGTGTGTATATTTTTCTCCTTACTTGAGCAAACACATTTTACATAGCTACAATATATTCCATCCTTAGTTAATATTTTCCGTATATCTCATAATTTTCATGATTTCTATTTTTCTTTTTGTTCTTTCTTTCTTTTCTTCCTTCTGACTCGAAATCTTTCTCATTAAACAAACACACATAAATTCTATACAATATTCCTAATAAGTCAAATAACGTAATTTAAAACATCAAACACTGATTCACTAGTTAAACGGCCAACTTTTTCTTATTATACATATTTTCCCCTAGGTTTTTGTAGTTCATATTCCTAAACATCCATCATTGACTTAAAATTGTTAATATCACCCCTCATGGTCCTGATGATGGGTCAGCAGAACCAAAATGCTATAGTATCGACCTCTCAATAAATCATTCCTTCCACTTAGATCGTTGTTATCAGTTTTTCTACATATTGTTGGATTACAATCCTTTATTTACTCTTCATATATATATATATATATATATATAAAGTTGGTTTGTGTGTGTGTCTGTGTATTTATTTATCTGTGTATGTATGTATACATCTGAGTGAGTGTGTGTTTGTGTGTGTGTATCTATCTGTGTGTGTGTATATATATATATATATATATATATATATATATATATATATATATGCATCTATGTGTGTGTATGTATGTATGAGTCTATCTGTCTATCTAAGTTTGTGTGTGTTTCTATCTGTTTGTGTATACAATTGTGTATGTCTTTAAAAAAAAGAAGTTTTAAGGGGTTTCATAGATTTTATTTTTCCATTATTATAAGTCAAACTAAAACGTGATAGGAAAAGTCTAGATCCCTACTCAGCTTGACAGTGAGCCAGACACTCTTCCAAATGAATTACTGTCTTGAACTTTCAAATGGGGGACATTGTTTGCCAAATCTCTGCCTCAGGCTCTCACTCTCTGTCAGTAAAGTCCAATCAAACTTGTTGATGCTGGGCTTAATTTTTAAAATCTTTGCCAAATGTGTCAGAAATTGAGAAAATATTGGCTCTTGCACCTCTTTGCAACAAGTACATAATATAACAAAATATAACGAATCGTGTGCTTAATTAATTTGTGACCAATAGTAGAAGCTTCGATAAATAGTCATTTTAAATAAACACTCCGTCTCTTTTTTTCCTCTCGAATATGGCTAACTGCATTGATTATGCCATCACTGTGAGCAATGATGCAATATTAAAATTAATAAAACCTGTGATATTATCCACAAGGAAGAGTTTTGCAGTATTTTGGTACACACTAGTTTGCGGCAAATATATCACATGACCAAATCAATTCAAGCAATGAAGGGCACCCACTGTGGTGGGTAGTTGGTCTACTGACATGTTGTGCATTGCTTCACTATGTGTTTGGTTTGAACGCTGCCCAAAGGAATCCATCATGTTATCTAATTGAAGAACTTACCGTTTACAACTTCAAACTGGGCCATAATGGCATGGAAGCAACAAAAACATTTGTTGTGTGAAAAGTGAAGTTGTAGTTGATCACAGTACAGTAACCAGATGGTTCAGGAAATTTTGCTCAGGTTGGATCAACCCAGATAGCTGGGGCTGTAGAATACGCCAACTGCATCTTTGCAAAGGGGTAAGACCCTTTCCAATGGGTGTCTAGGATATGACAGTAAACTGGATCACATAGTGAGGCTCCAGTCCTGAACTCTGGGGAATATGGAGTACCATTTCATTGCCATTACTCCCAAGTCCACTGTGACCTGAACTGGTAGTACTTGTTAGGGTCCCATCTATGAGTCAAATAGAACTGTTCAATCATTTAACAGTACGCAAACAAATAATTAATATCAAATTCAATTATTAGCATTAGATAGCAGTACTTGAAACCATTGAACTATGTGCAAACAAATCAATACAGGTTCATTTAAAAGATGTTACCGACAAACTATTCATTTACAAATCCTTTATGAACAAGATTTGGCATTAAATAACCATCAAGGGTTGATATGCCATTAAACCAAATGACCAATCAGGATAGAAGAACCTCAGTAATCAGCCAAGGTTAGGCCAGCCTAAAACAATGAACTCTGAGGTTATGCTCCAAGCCATTGTGGCAAATCTGGTGAGTAGCTCTCAGAGAGTATCAGGCGAGCTTAGCCTCTCACAGTCCAGGGTGGCTTGTCACCTTCACAATGAGTTGTGCTTCATGTTATTAAGATATTGCAAAACTTTTGACCCACCTGAATATATCAATGACAGCGAAAAATTTGTTTGTCTGTCCTCTGTAGATGAGCAAGCATTTTTTTTATTGAACAACTAAATTTAAGATACAGACTTACTGGTCCCAATTTTATTATAAAATCTTTTCTTTTTTATTGGGAAAAGTGGTTTTCATTGAGATTTTCATGCACAAATGCAGACCAACACATTTTTTTTACATCCTTCTTATTCTATATGAATCCTATACCTGAAGAAGGCTGTAGAAGTGATAAGCCAATAAAATTAATGGAAATAGCATCAATAACATAAGGATGGTTTGATGTGCTTTTTTGTCAATGGCATATCAATCCCATATGGGTTATTCGATGCCAAAATTTTATTAATTTGCAAATGTTTATATTTTCAATATTCCGTCACAATTATTTTTTCTATTGGCCAGTCGGCTGGGGCTGTAAAATACATTGACTACATCTCTGCAGAGGAGTAAAAACCCTTCTCCTAACGAGTGTCCTGGATATGGTACTAAACATCCTGATGGCAATGAAGGGGTACTCCACATTCCCCAAATCTCCACGACTGAAACCTTACCATCAGGTTGTTTATTGTCATATCATTGGAGGTGAGGGTCTTACCCCTCTGCAAAGATACAGTTATATTCAACAGCCCCAGCTAACTGGGCTGCAGTTGTTTTGGTTATATGGCATAGCAACCCTTATGCCAAATCCTGTATATATAATTTGTAAACAAATTTTTTTTTTATTTTTTTTTTCTTTGGACTCAAACGATTTCATGTGTAATGAATAATTAAATAGTTCTATTTGGTACCAGACATTAGCATGATGGTTAGAGTGTTCGCCAATGAGCTGGGAGACCTGGGTTCAATCCCATATTGGGTCATACCAAAGACTCAAAAAATGGTACTTGATGCCTCCTTGCTTAACACTCAGCATTATAAGGTACAGATCAAGGATAAAGTGAAGCAATCCAGGAAAAGGAGTAGCACCCTCCCCTACACTTTGGTGTGGTAGCTATCAAAAAGAGAATCTTCAGGTCACCCTCAACTAATGTCACCAACTTTACTAACTTGGTCTATAAATGGGGCCCTGACTGTTACTCCCACACCAGGTCAGAGTGGACCTGGGAGTAATGGTAGTGAAGGGGTACTCTACAATCCCCATAGATTGAGTACTGGAATCTCACCATCGGCTGACATTTAGTATCTTACTCTGGATACTCGTTGGGCAGGCCTTACCCCCCTGCAAAGATGCCATAGGCATATTCTACAGTCCCAACTGACTAGATTCTGATATACTATTGTATAACCAGTTGTTGAGATATTTACTTCTAAATGAAGAAAATCTCATTATTCTTCTTGATTATTAATTACTTTCCCTTCATGCCCCCCCTCTTAGCTCTATTTTTGGGGTTTTTTTTTAATTCAAGGCAAGCAGAAAATTTACATTAATAAAAAGAAAGTCAAGCTTAATTGAAAATTCAGCGACTCTATCGTAATTTTAAGAGTTATTAACATTCCAATCTTTGTTCAAACAATTGAACTCTGTACTGTGGAAAGGTAAGAACCCACCCACCCGCACATAAAAAAAGAAAAAGTGTTCTGGGTATGGCACTAAACTGTATCCAGTGGCACAGCTTGAGTTCTAGAGCTCTTAGAAGTGTCAATTTGGTTTGGTTTGTTTTTATGTCGTATCAACCATTGTAGGTTATTTAATGCCAAATCCTCTTTTTATTTATACATATATATATATATATATGATTTGATTTGGTTGGGTTTTATGGCATATCAACCATTGTTGGTTATTTAATGCCAAATCCTCTTTATACATATATATTAAGTATATATGATTTGGTTTGGTTGGGTTTTATGGCATATCAACCATTGTTGGTTATTTAATGCCAAATCCTCTTTATACATATATATTAAGTATATATGATTTGGTTTGGTTGGGTTTTATGGCATATCAACCATTGTAGGTTATTTAATGCCAAATCCTTAATACATATATATCAAGTATATGATTTGTAATTTGAAATTCAATTTATTTAGGGGTGAATGGAAATTAAATTTGGTAACAAAGATTGATTGATTTGGTTTTATGGCATATCAAACATTGTAGGTTATTTAATGCCAAATCCTCCTTGTTAAAAACAAAGAACTCTTTAACACTCTGCATACGGAGACGCCTTTATTACACCCCTTTTCTTACACTCGCACATAAACCAATATGCCGTTTGTTTACTTCCTGTCATCCCATAATGCCTTCTCTTCTCAAGAGTATCAGGGGAGATAATTTGCATACTTAACAGTTCTTCCCCCTTTTTCTTTTCATTTCTGTAGGGCATAAGTTCTGTAAAAGAAAATAAGAAAGTGTAACAACATTAGGCAGAGGACTCTCCTTTCTTTGTCAAGGGTGGGCAATTTGTGTGTTAGTTGGTACCCAAGAGATCTCTGCAATTCATTTTATTTCAAGCATCTCTCTTTTTTTTTTTTCTTTTTTTTTTTTTTTTTTTACTACTTAAATCTTCTTCACTGTCACTGGAATCAAAATGAGGCCGTGTGCCATTCATATCGTTTAGTAAAGTTGTATTTGCATCTTTGTTGAAGAAAGAAGAATTGGACTTTATTTCTGTAGCCGAAACAATTACATGAGGATTTTTCTTGCAAGTTGAACCTGGAATTTTTCTATGCAATTTCTTCTTTGCAGAACGTTGTGCATGGCAAATAACTTTTGCAACCGAATCCTCTTTATTCCAATTCTCTTTCTCATTCATAGTTTCACTCATTTTGTCATCAACTTCAGCATCATATTGTACACAAGTAATAGATCCTTTTCCTGGAGTACAAATTGTTTCTCTTCTATGAACATCAGGAGATAAAATGTTGCATTCTAGAGTAGGTAATGATTTCATCCCATTCTTGCAGATTTTTGCTGATGTAGGATTATTGAGATCAACAAGCTGACTCTGTGCTAATGGCTTTCTGTTTGTACACTTGGCCTTGATTCTTTCCTTGGGTGCTGGCTTATACAAAGACATTTTAGAAATCCCAGAATTTTAACCACTGGTTTCCAACGCCATATTAAAATTTCCAACAATAGGTTTGGGTTCAGTCTTTTTGTAACGAATGCATAGTTCACATGAATTTGGGAGTGTCTGCAAAATTTTTATAAATTCAGGATCTGTCACTCCTGCATTTTTAATTAAGTCACACAATTTCTTACTACTAGGATGACTAAATTGTCTATGTAACTTTGTTGCAATTTTAATTTTTTTGGCCGTATTTTTAGAAGAGATTTCTTTAATAAAAAGTACGTGTTTGAACTTACGTTTGTCTGGTAGAGGTTTGGTAATAGGAATGTAGTAATGTCCAGACGATGTGCAGCTTAATGGAATTTTCTTTTTTAACATCGTAACAGTGTCATCTTCAAAATTGAGGCAAGTTCCAGCCTTTTTCATGGCATCTTTACTCAGGAGGAGTGGAATGTCTGAGTTCACCACATCTGTGATAATACTGACTTCAATATCAGCAATAACACATGGTAGAATCACCTTGTAGAGTGAGTGCAGTTTATTCCCATCGCCGAATTTAAAGGTTCTCACTCCTTTTATTTTTACTATTTTTTTCTTTTGTGCATCCGTTAATGTTTCAAGAAAACATACCATTTTGTTCCACAAACGGTGCTGGATGCACCACTATCTAGAACCGCAGAGCCAAGTGGCTCACCCAAAAAATGTCTCCGCCATTCTTACATTTTTGCTGACTCATTAAGACCACATGCGACACGGATAAATCTTCCTCTATTTCGACACCATCTTTCTTCCTGCTACTATGACCATAAGGACAATCATAAGACCAGTGAAACCTGCTGCCACAATTAAAACATACTGTAATGTTACCTGTTCGGTCTCGCGGATTTAACTTTTTGTTCGTGGAGTGTATTTTATTCTTATATCCCTGTCGTCGTCCAGCGCGGTTTATCTTTTCTCGCGAATTATTTAAACACGAATCACGTCGATATGAGGAGCGGCCATAATGTACTGCAGTAGGGTCCATTTGGTTATCTTCTGTATAGTTAACAATATCCATTTCGGTTTTTTTCACGACAGGTGAAGTATTGGGTGATGAATTGCTAGAAGAATGTCCATGCATAATCTTCCGTAACTGTTTCGACATGGAAGATAGCGTTAATTCGCTGACTGTAGCTTTGACCAATTTTTCGTTAACCGGGGTGATATTGGCACTCTTTAGTGCTATGAATGCGAGTACAGGTTCTGGTAAAAGAATGTTAAAGTCTTTTAATTTGGCGACAAGTCGGCCAAATTCAATCAAAAAATCTTCTAATGACGTCCCAGGCAGTCTCTGATAATTTTCAAATGTTTCGTATGCTCGAAAGGCAGACTGGTTTATATCTTCCAGAAAAAGTGTATCCAGTTTTTCATATAACTTTTTCATTCCATCCTCAGAATTAAGAACCGCAATGTCTAATTCCAAAACAGCCTCTCTTGCTGTTCCTTCCAATGACAAAAACACCATGAGGGCTCTTTTCGTTTTATCCAGTGAAGTTGCTAGTTCCCATATTAACATTTCCTTCCCCCATGTACTGTATTTATCTTTAAGCAATGCGGGTGGAGGAAAATACTTAGAAGCCATAGTGTCTTTTAGCTCTGCTACCATTGTTAAAAACAAAGAACTCAGACTTTAACACTCTGCATACGGAGACGCCTTTATTACACCCCTCTTCTTACATTCGCACATAAACCAATATGGCCGTTTGTTTACTTCCTGTCATCCCATAATGCCTTCTCTTCTCGAGAGTATCAGTGGAGATAATTTGCATACTTAACGCTCCTCATAAATATATATTAATATATATGATTTGTAAATACATTTTGTTGACAACATTTTTTAAACAAGCCTGAGCTCATTTTATTGCACACGGTTAAATGGTTTCAAGTATTCCTATGTAACAGTAACAATTTAACATCAATCATTTGTTTGAACACATTTAAATAGATATACATAATATATAAGAGATTAGTTTGTCAATCATTTCACTTTTAAATTTATTAGAACTAATTTGTTTGCACACTAGTATTGCTATAGTTTCTACACAGTTAAATGGTTTCAATTATTGCTATGTATCATAACAATTCAATTAAATCTCAATCAGTTATTTGTTTTCACACAGTTAAATAATCAAACAATTCTCATTTCAAACAGTTGATTTTAGCATAAATCATTTTTTTGTACAGAGTTTAAATGTCAAATAGTCTGATTTGGCACACAAATATGACTCTGTCAAGTGCTACCAGAGTGGACCTTGGAGCAATGGCAATGAAGAGGTGCTCTGCATTTCCCAAAGCTCCAGCATTACTGTAGCCTCAACATTAGATGGTTTAGTATCATATTCAGGACACTCATTGGGAAGGTCTTACCCATCTGCAGAGATGCAGTCGGTGTATTCTACAGCCCCAGATGACTGGGCTATAGAAGTGTGGAGTACTCTTTTATTACCATTACTCCCTGGAATGATAGCAATGCTGCTCGTGATGTAATGGTTATTATTATAGAAAATTGACCCAATTATTATAGAAAATTGACCCAATTTCAAATCCTGGTTAGTTGGATTTCATGGCATATAAACCTTGTACGTTATATAACACCAAATCTGGTTTATATATTAAATATGTAGAATTTCTGTTGTGTTGTGAAATACGTAAGGTTGACACATATGTATTAATAAGAGGTGTGGAGAAGCCCTTCATTGCCATCAGTCTGACCAGGAGTGGTAGCCTCTGATCAGGTCCTATCTCTAGGTCAGATCAAACTATTTGACATTTAAACTGTGTGTAAACAAATGACTTATGCTAAATTGAATTGTTAGAAATAGAACTGTTTGATCATTTAACTGTGTGTAAACAAGTGACTGAAGGTTAATTGAATTGTTCATGATACATAGCAATACTCAGAATCATTTACCTTTGTTGACTTATACTAAGTTGAATTGTTTGAAATAGAACTGTTTGATCATTTAACTGTATGTAAACAAATGACTGGGGTTTAATTTGATTGTTAGTGATACATAACAATACTTGGAACTATTTAACTTTGTTGACTTATGCTAAATTGAATTGTTAGAAATAGAACTGTTTAATCATTTAACTGTGTGTATCTACAAAATATGTTTACAAATCATTTATTTAATATATATGTAAAAACAGGATTTGGCATTAAATAACCCACAAGGCTTGATATGCCACAAAACTTGACCAACTGATTGTGCATCAGCTAAATTAATCAATTGTGGCCTGGGAAGGACATAATTGCATTTGGTGATGAGAATCAGAATGTCAAATGTATCCCTGGCAGAAGGTTAAGACCCCATCCCCAACCAAAAAAAGAGGGGTAAGACTCTAAACTTTGTCTGGTGGTGAGGCTTCCGTTCTGCTTGATATACAACTGTGTGTAAAAAACCATGTAGATATGTACCCATGTACAATGAACATTGTTTCCTAACTGCTAAGGCCCAGTTGACTGGGGCTGCAGAATACACCAACTGCATCTCTGCAAAGGGGTAAGACTCCCCCAATGAGTGTGAGTATGCTGATATGACACTAAACAATCTGATGGCTCCAGTAATGCTGGAACTTTGGGGAATGCAGAGTACCTCTTTACGCTCTGGCCTGGAGTGGTACCACTTGATAGGGTCCTGTCTATGGGTCAAGTATTACTAAACAGTGTATTTATGCAAAATTGAATTGTGTGTAAAAAAAAAATGTACTTATGCTAAACTGAATTGTTTGAAATAGAACTTTTTATATGTATAAAATGGATTTAGCATTAAATAACCTATAAGGGTTGATATGCCATAAAACATAACCAAACCAAATCATATATATTTAATATATAGGTATAAAGATTGGTTGGTTTGGTTTGTTGGGTTTTATAGCGTATCAACCTTTGTAGGTTATTTAACCCCAAATCCATTTCTATGTAAATAATCTGTTCTATTTAAAACAATTTAAGTACACAGTTTAATTGTCAAAAATATTTCTATTTCAAACTATTCAAGCAGTTATATGTAATAATTCAGTTAAGTGTAAGTACAGTTTTAATGTTGAAAAACAGTTCTATTTGAAATAATTCAGTTAAGCATAAGCACGCAGTTTAAGTGTAAGTACGGTTTAATTGTCAAAAACATTTCTATTTCAAGCTATTCAGTTTACTCAAACAATTCAGTTTAGCATAAGTATGCTGTTAGTTCTATTTAACCCATAGATAGGGCCCTATCAGGTGCTATCACTCCGGGCCAGAGTAGACCTGGGAGCAATGGCAATGATGGGTTACTCCACATTCCCCAAAGCTCCAGCATTGCTGGAACCTCACCATCAGATTGTTTAGTTTCATAACCAGGACACTCGTTGGGTTGGCTTACCCCTCTGCAGAGGTGCAGTCGGTGTATTCTACAGCCCCAGCCGACTGGGCAATATGTATAAAGAGGAATTGGCATTAAATAACCTACAATGGTTGATATGCCATAAAACCCAACCAAACCAAATCATATATATTTAATATATATGTATAAAGAGGATTTGGCATTAAATAACCTACAATGGTTGATATGCCATAAAACCTAACCAAATCAAACTTCTAGATATAAAATAACACTTTACAAGTTGATATGTAATTAAAATCAATCAACCAACCAACATGTTTGTCTTCATTTCTTGCTAATTAGAACAAGTGGAAAACTTATCTTTCTTCTACCTTTGAGACCCTTCCTCAGAAGATGCTTTACTAGTTTGATTCCATCTTATTATTGTTGCTTTTTATCTCAACACCTTAGGTTGGTACACTCTTTACTATTACTGTTATTTTAGTATTTTATTTACTCCATCTTATCGGCTTGTTAAGCATAAACTTTTAATAAGCTTGCAAACCCTTTCTAGTGAGTTTGATCGTGGCCTCCGCGATATATATTAGCGACTGCCATGGTTTGATGCTCTTAGCACTGCACTATTATGGCCTCGTGCCAGATTTTGATACTCAGTGTTTCATTAATGTGATCTTATGTCCAACTCAACAAAACTTGTTAAATGTGCATATTTCAAATGATTGACATCTAAATCCCATTTATATAATTCAGTAAATAATTTCCAACCCATGGGAGGAGACTTTTCTCCTTCAGCTATCCATACCTTAGGGTTTCTCCTATCAGTTAATTCACCTTAGTTATTTCACTCTCAAGAAAAGCGGAAAGAAAAAGCAACATTGCAAGTGATTGACACTGTCACATAATTCAGAAGATAATTGCCTGAAATGGCATATTTGAAGGTTGAGATAAAACCTTAATAATTAATTCAAATGAGCCTATGAAATCGTTTCTATTTGAGTCATTCTTTAGATAAATTTAGCCTGACATTTAAGGTCAAAAATGAGGAACATTTCTGTCTTTTTAATACCAGTTAAGTATTGAGTTTTTTTTCTGGGCTGCTTTACAATAAAAAATATCCAAACAAAAGAAAAAAGTGAATGTCTTGACATTTGTTTTATGGTGGCCAATAATAGATAAATTTCTTGATGGGTACGATCAGTAGCTGCAGGGTGCTTGCATTGAGAGTAGAGGTAAAGAGACTGAAGTGAATTTGATCTCCACTGAGTTACTCATAATTCTGACCTCGTGTCTTACTAAAGTTCTTTAGCTTTGGTAAGGCAACCAAGAAAATTCTGTATTCCTCTTAAAAATTGACCTTGTATCACATTCTGCCTATGAAAGAGGAGTTGAATAAATTCATACGAGGATCATTAAATAAGTTTCCAGACTTTTTTCATATGGGCACTTTTATTGAAACCGACAGCCTCTGAGCTTAGGGAATAACCAAAAGTCTCAGGGACCAACGTCTGGACTGTAGGGACGCTTAGGAACTGTCTTGATGCCCATCTTGGTCAAATAGTCTGTGACAAGGATGGAGTTGTGGACTGCTGCATTGTCCTGCTGGAAATGCCACAGACCCAATTTGAAGAGTGCTGGCCTCTTCCCTATGAATCTCTTCCTGAACTCCCTTAAAACCTCAACATAGTAACCCTAACCCTTTGGCCAATCAACTCTGATGTATTGACTTCCTTACTCCTCCCACGCCTCTCATCATCCCTCACAGACTCCCTGCCTTCCTTGAATCTCTTATGCCACTCAAAAACTGATGCTCAATTCATGCAAGATGCTCCAAAAGCAGTCTGAAGCATTCCATATGTTTCTGTGGCATTTTTTCCAAGTTTAAAACAATTTTATTGCATATCGTTCTTCTAAAGTGTCAGATTGCATTTTTGAAATTTACCAGCTGTGGCAATCAGGCTTTAGTAGGGTGTATTCCAATTGCTGCTGTAGCTGTTCATTTGAACCTGAAATCATGAAAATTGGTCAGTCATCTCATAAGATGTATAGAAATAACATAGTGAATTTTCAAGAGTCTACAACAATTTTAAATGCCTGTACAAATAAGTCTGGAAACTTATTGAATGCACCACATACATTTGATCGACACAGGGACTCCATACGGGAAGCCTTGTACCTGACTGAGACAAATTGAGTAAATTCTTCAACTGCCTACTTTACCACAGGCCTTTACTTTGAAGTAGTGATTTTTATCCTAATTGAGTGACCCACACTTGTGGTCTTGTGCCTGACTGAACCAAACAGGTGCTTGTCTCAAAGGCCACTTCATTAGAACAATGAGTTCAGTCTTTGGTTTGGTTTCTTTTTTTAATGGCATATCAACCTTCATGGGTTATTTAATGCTGAAGTTATCCTTGTAGAAGGTCAGTAGTGTTACTATTTAATCCAAAGCTGGTGGGGATAAGGGAGTTCATACCTTTCCCAAGGGCATAAGGGGGTTCATACTTTTGTTACGTTTCACTCCGGCCAAACAAACGACAACACGTAATATATATATAAAAATATATATTTATTTTCTCGACAGACACTTGGGTGGAGTAGGAGCAATTAGGAGAGGTATTAGAATCGTTCGTCTATGAGGCCTGGACACGTCAGTGTAAGTTAGACGATGGCCGAGAAAACACACACAGGGTAACGATGTGACAAGCTTGCGTGAACAGCGGAATTTCACTGTCTTCCATTCAAATTGTCAGCCTTATATTACCATCAAACTCCCACGCAGAGATATGGACACGCCTCTTCGCCCACGCAATCTCCTTCCATAAATAGCTAACGGAATATGCAACTTCCACCTTCTTTGCAGTGGCATGTTTGATCATCGTCGAGCGGAAGTAACTGTCATGCAGTTCACAAGTCACCCTCTTCTGGTGCATCACTTTGTGACTGCACCGTGGGATTTTAACCTCGTCCCATATTGTCAGCCAAGCTGTATTTTACACTTTTCCCCAAGGGTATTAGTCTGAAAGTGGGCATAATAGTGTGACTATTTGCTTACTATAATGTTATAGTCCAGCATATTTGCTACGATGTGACAGAGACTTCTTCCCATTCTGAGTTCAGTTTTTACTGTTTGTCCCATTACTGTAGTCTTGAACTAAGTAAGCAAAGTTGACGACCTTAGTCGAGGGTGACCCGAAGGTTCCCTTTTCAATAGCTACTACACTGAGGTGTAGGGAAGGGCACTACTCCATTTTCTGGATTGCTCCACTTTACCCTTTATCCATACCTTATAATGCTGAGTACTAAACAAGGCAGCATCAAGTACCATTATTTAAGTCTTTGGTATGACCCAACCCAGGATTGAACTCCAGTCTCCTGGACCATTGACAAACACTCTACTCATTAGGCTGGTTTGACCTAAGTAAATGTAATTAAATAACTGGGATTATTTGATGGGTGTGAGAAGTTAGACATTTCTCACTAGTTGGTGTTCAAACTGATTTAACTCGTTATCTACCAGATGGGTGTCCTCGTGGTGTAATGGTTAAAGCGATGCACTGCGGAATCGTAGTACGCGAGTTCGTACTCCAGTCGCGCTATTACGTTCACTTTCGGGCAAATACCCTTGGGAAAGGTATGAACCCTCTTATTCTCCCTCCAGCTATGGGTAAATAGTAGGACGGACTAGGTTCTTCAGCCTTGGTGAGGCAACTAGTCTAGGAGAAGGAAAACTCTGAATTCAAACCTGTTAAACTCCGCTTAAAAATTGACCTTGTGTCATATCCTGCCCGAGCGGAGGGGTTGGTAAATAGTACCAGATGCACTCCAACAACCAGGCTGAAAACCAAATTCTACATCCTTTGTATGCCACAATATTAGAAACATGCAATGGTAATTTCATTGAAGACAGGTACAACAGCAGATATCATTGCCAAAATTTTTAAGCAACGTCTAAAAAAAAAAAAAGGGCAGAAACAAAAAAAAGATATATAGCAGTGTTCATAATCATATATATATATATATATATCTCATCATCATCATGTCGTGCCGCCAGCACGGATATCCCTGACCATCTCTCGCCACTTCTCCCTATCGTTCATCGCCTCCGACAGTTCTTCTGAATTACATCCCGTGTCCTCACATAGCTACTGGCCTAGTCGTGTTTTGCTTGCTCTTTTCTTAATCAAAAGTGTAGCAAAACTGGGGTCGGGTGCAGGTATGAATTTTAGTATAAAAGCTTTTTTGTTCCTTATGGAGAAAGATGGTTCTATTAGAGGAGACTTTAAAAAGAATAATTGAGAAGCCATACTGCAGCAAGATGATTTATTGTACAGAAATTCATTCTCTGAAATTCAAAAGAAAAAAAATTAATAATTTGACTGATTAAAATCAATATTCATTCTAAAACATTAATATTTGGGCTTTTTTAGCAAATATGAATTTATCTCACTTTCGTCTAAGTCATATTTGATATGAAGTCATTTTATAATCTGGGTGGGAAAAGGGCATGTATGAATCGAGACATGCGTGGCTGTCTCAAAAATGCTTGGTCACCTCTGTATTTTCCTTTTGCGGTATCTCAGGCACCAAGTGATAGATTCAGCCCTGCTAAGTAGATACTACTTGAGAGGAAGACCTCCTGGCACCAGGCAATCAAATTAATACATCCTTTCCATAAATACCAGGTGACCCTTGGCTTTAACCGGGTAGTTCTTCAAGCAGGTAGGGTAGGATAAAAGATTTCTTCGGTTCTATATTGCCTGTTAATAATTATACTCTCCCTTAGGATATATTGCCCAGTTGGCTGGGGCTGTACAATACACCAACCACACCTCTGCAGATAAGTAAAACCCCATCAACAAGTGTCCTGGATATGACACTAAACAATCTGATGGTGAGGTTCCAGTAATGCTGGAACTTTGGGGAATGCAGAGCACCCCTTCATTGCCATTACTCCTAAGTCCACTTTAGGCCAGAGTGGTAGCACCTGATAGTCCTATTTATGGGTCAAATAGAACTAAACTGTGTACTTATGCCAAACTGAATTGTATGAAATAGAATTGTTTTGACATTTAACTGTGTGTGGACAAAAACTATACTTATAAGTAAAGTTGGCAAATGTAGTTGAGGGCAACGTGAAGGCTCCCTTTTCAATACCTAATACACTGAGGTGTAGGGGAGGGTGCTACTCCTTCTCCTGGATTGCTCCACTTTATCCTTGATACATATCTTATATTGCTGATTGTTAAGCAAGTAGGTAAAGTCTTTGGTATGACCTGACCCGGGATTGAACCCTGGTCCCCCAGACCATTGGCAAATACTCTACCCACTGGACCAATTTTCAATTAGAACTGTTTGATTAAACTGAATGGCTTGAAATAGAAAAGTTTTTGACAATTAAACTGTGTACTCACGCTAAACTGAATTGTTTGAAATAGAAGTGATTATCTGTATAAAAATGGATTTGGCATTAAATAAACCTACAAAGGTTTGATATGCCATAAAATCCAACCAACCAACCTTAGGATATAGTGTTACTTCTCTGTGTGGTAGTCCCAATGTCGACACGCATATATACACGGTGGAACCTCAGTTATTGAACAACTCTCAAGTCGAATAATTCAGAGTTGGATCAAAAAATTTGAGTAAAAAATGCCTCAGTGATTGAACAAATGTTCCAAGTTTGAACACGCAAGTCAAGTCAATGAAAACAGAACACGCACAAACGACTGCCATTGCAAACTGCACACGGCCAAATGGTTGGCTGAGTCTACTAAAACAGCACCAGTTAGCATTGTTTTAGTTTTCAAACAAATCAGTAGTCAAACATAATTTTGGAATAAATTATATTAGACCACCAAGGTTTCTCTCGGTGAGTATAGGTGTGTGTGTGTGTATATATATATATATATATATATATATATATATATATATATATATATATAAACACACATACACACAATTGAAAAGTAATTCCGTATTATACTTTCTTCTCATATTCATTTCTTGTAGAAATAATATGTATTTACCAACTCCTCCTTGCCCAGTCGGCTGGGGCTGAAGAATATACTGACTGCTTCTCTGCAGAGGAGTAAGACCCCCCCCCAACGAGTGTCCTGGATATGACTCTAAACAATCTGATGGTGAGGTTCCAGCAGAGCAGGAACTTTGGGGAATACAGAGTACCCCTTCATTGATATCGCTCCCAGGTCCACTCTGGCCCGAAGTGGTAGCACCTGATAGGGCCCTATCTATGGGTTAAATAGAACTAACAGCATTCTTATGTTTGAGTAAACTGAATAGCTTGAAATAGAAATGTTTTTGACAATTAAACCGTACTTACATTTAAACTATGTGCTTATGCTTAACTGAATTATTTAAAATAGAACTGTTTTTCGACATTGAAACTGTATTTACACTTAACTGAATTGTTACATATAACTGCTTGAATAGTTTGAAATAGAAATGTTTTTGACAATTAAACTGTGTACTTATGCTAAACTGAATTGTTTTAAATAGAACAGATTATTTACATAAAAATGGATTTGGCGTTAAATAACCTACAAAGGTTGATACATCATAAAACCCAACAAACCAAACCAGACCAACCCCTCCGTATGAGCAGTATGTGACACGGTCGATTCTAAAGCAGTTTAACAGATTTGAATTCAGAGTTTTCCTTCTCCTAGATGGGTTGCCTAACAAAGACTAAAAAACCAGTCTGCTCTACTATTTACCCAAAGCTAGAGAAAGAATAATTGAATTCATAACCTTTCCGAAGGGTATTTATTGCTATGGGAAATACAATCAGCTTTTCCAGGTTTTGAACCCTTGTTTCCGTGTCCATTTCCTACAATGATAGCCTTTACACTAGAGGCACCTCTTGTAAAAATTATTGTTAAAAAATAAATTAGATGAATTTGGAAGTTGGGAGTTGCTTTTCAATCACCCAGGATAGAATAGTCCTCTCTGCCAATAGAACAGAATACGCTAATTGTATCCCCCTGCTGAGGAATAAGACCCCTACCCCAAGAATGAGGTGTCCTGGGTATGACACTAAACTGCATCTGTTGGTTATCTTCAAGTTTTGGAGATATGGAGAGTGTACAGTACCCCTTGACTACTATTACTTCTAGATCCACTCTGACCTGGAGCGGTAGTACTTGTTAGGGTTCCATTTATGGGTCAAATAGATCTGTTTAAAAATTCTTAGTATTTGTTCCAAAAAAATCTCAAGGAACCACTGCATAAAGGATGTAAACATGAATATACAATGAATACAATTCCCAAAGTTCTTGGCATAAAATAACCCTCAACGAGTTGATATGCCATCAAAATCAGTCAGTCTCTGCCATGCATTTTTCACCAAGGAATTAAAGCAGTTATCCTTGGATCAGTCAGTCAGAAGTTAAAAGTATTTAAAATGCTGATTTTTAGCTAAGCAGATCTTCTCATAAAAGATTGTGGCAATGCAGTTTTCATACTCGCTCCCTACTACTCCCCCTGACCTTGTGTCAAGTTTTGTAAAAAATATCAATGACTCATTGAGTTACCTGTATTTACAGGTGGGAATGATGGAAACCTGTTTTGTTTCTATTGATCATTGTCCATTATGTTAGGAATTAGATTTTTTTGTTTTTCTTTATTTATTTTCATTTCAAAATGACTAATTTGACCATTTTCTGAGACAAAGATTTTTTTAAAAAAGACAATTTTTTTTTTTAATTTTTTTTTTATTACTATTTCTCATATTGCACATCTGCTATTTCTAGGAGGTTCAGCTTTTTATCAAAATGGCTCATGTTGAATAGAATTATTAGGGTTGATTAGCAATATTTGAAACTGTGTGAATTGTTAGTGTTACTGAGCAATGCTTGAAACCATTTAATTTCGCACAAATAACACTATTTTAGATACAATATTTGCAAACATTTAGGTGAGTTTGAACAAATGATTAATACTAAATAGAACTATTTGTATTAGAATGTTTGGAACCATTTAACTGTGTGCAAATAATAGTAATTCTTGTGCACAAACAAATTAGCTCTGACTCATTTAGAAATAAGATTATCAACAAATTATTGACTTACAAACATATGAATAACCCTTTAACTGCGTGCAAACAAATTAGCTCTGGTTTGTTTAAAAATATATTTATACACTATGTGTTAACAAATGTGTTTATAAAGATGATTTAGCATTAAATAACCTACAATGATATGCCATAAAAACCCAACCAAACCAAAATACATTCTGAACAAATCTGAAAGAATTAGCACCTTGTTGCAATGTAATGTTTAACGAGCTTATCTTGCAGATAAGTTGCTAATAAGCAGTGAGTTTGATGTTCACTAAGTGCTCCATACTTCTGGCCTTGTGGCATATTTATGCCATACATATCTATTGGTGAGTCTTGTCATATTTTAATGGTTAACAAGCTTGTCGAATGGATTATTTTTACTAGTGTTTGTTTTTGTTTTTTTTATACTTACTGTAAAAACTCATTGAAAGTACTTATTCCCACCAGATCACCAAAGTTAAGCAACAATGAGGTTGTTCAATACTTAGATTGGTAGCCGCTTTGTAACAGTTGGTACTGTAAGCTGCCCTCTCAAGGGAGTGTAGAATATGTTGACTGTATCTCTTGGGGTAAGACCATCCCCCACCCACAAATAAACAGTGATGTCCTGAATATGACATCTGATAGTAAGGCTACAGTTATGGAGCTCTGAGAAGTATATGGAGTACCTCTTCATTGCTATTACTCCCAGGTCGACTCTGATCCAGATTGTTAGTACTTGTTAGGGTCTCATCTATGGGATTAGTAGATCTGTTTGAAAATTATTAGTGTTGAATAAGAATAAATGAAATCCCATAACTGTGTGCAAACAACTGATTGTTATTCAATAGAAATAATTCTTGAAGCTATGTAATGATTTGTATTAGATAAGAGTACTTGAAACTGTTTGAAAATTATTTGTATTAGATAGGAATACTTGATATCATATAACTGTGTGCAAAAAAAAAACTCTTAAAAAACAACCTTGCGAAAAATATGAATATGAACATAGAATTAATTCTGTTCCCTAATATTTAGGCATGAAATAACTCAAGATGGGTTGACATGCCATTAAAATCAGTCAAGTACTGTAAGCAAGTGAAGATGGCATGACATGCCATTAAAATCAGTTAATCAGGTACTGTAAGTAACCTATGTCCTGTGTATCAGACTAGCAAAACTTAATATATATATACCTCTATCTTGAGTAGGATTTGACTTAATGTAACATATTGACCCTGGCCAAGCTGTCAAAATAGGAAATGCATCTGTGTAAATAACAGGTGCATCTGGTCGAGGAATATCAGGATATAACCTTGACCGTGGACGGGTTGATTGAGTGCGAAATTGTGACGCCCACAAGAAGAAGGTGAGCGTTGAACAATTATATAACCCGGGTGAAGACAGGAAGCCAGTCAGTTGGAGATAAGATGTGGTAGAGAAAACCAGCACTCAGCAATTGATCAGCTGGAGTTCAAGTCAGTTGGTGAGAAGATGCTGGAATGAGGAACATGTGCCAGAAAGGCTGGGCCCCTAGGCCCCCGGTTGAACAGCCCAGGAGAATGGGAAATAAACGCTGTTATGGCCATAAGAGTGGGGGTCAATATGTTGCAGTTCTGTTCAGTCTCACAGTAAAACATTTAGTAACCCTTTCAAACCCTTTCAAATAAAGTGAAAGGTATATTTTCTAAAGAACTGTGTCGCTCGTCTTTATTGTGTCGTCGTTATGATTTTGCATGCATATGTATTATGTATAGTGGTCATGGCTATACAACATTAAGGTCATCTTTTCAAATGGTGTACAATAGATTTAAATTCAGAATTTTCTTTCTTGACTGCCATAATAAAGCAGATTTTGCTGTTATAGATTCTCACTTCGTCACATTTGCCTCTTGCTATTGTATATCTTCCCTCTATCCCAACTCTCACTATCATAGATCTTCGTTTCATCGTGTCTCTCGCTATTGTAGATCTTCGTTTCATCGTGTCTCTCGCTATTGTAGATCTTCGTTTCATCGTGTCTCTCGCTATTGTAGATCTTCGTTTCATCGTGTCTCTCGCTATTGTAGATCTTCGTTTCATCGTGTCTCTTGCTATTGTAGATCTTCGTTTCATCGTATCTCTCACTATCATAGATCTTCGTTTCATCGTGTCTCTTGCTATTGTAGATCTTCGTTTCATCGTGTCTCTCGCTATTGTAGATCTTCGTTTCATCGTATCTCTCGCTATTGTAGATCTTCGTTTCATCGTGTCTCTCGCTATTGTAGATCTTCGTTTCATCGTGTCTCTCGCTATTGTAGATCTTCGTTTCATCGTGTCTCTCGCTATTGTAGATCTTCATTTCATCGTATCTCTCGCTATTGTAGATCTTTGTTTCATCATGTCTCTCGCTATTGTAGATCTTCATTTCATCGTATCTCTCGCTATTGTAGATCTTTGTTTCATCGTGTCTCTCACTATGGTAGATCTTCGTTTCATCGTGTCTCTCGCTATTGTACATCTTCGTTTCATCGTGTCTCTCGCTATTGTAGATCTTCGTTTCATCGTGTCTCTCGCTATTGTAGATCTTCACTCCGTACACTTTTATCACCCAGATCAATCTGCGCTACATTCAAAAAGAATAACCGCTAAATGACTGGTCTCCAAGTCTTCGAAGTATACCACATTTTAAGGTAGGCAGTCATCCTCCATCCAGAAGTATGAATTTGCACTCCCAACATCCTGGCTCCTTACGCCACATACAAACCAATCATTAATACTGAACATGTATCCCAGATCTTCTACAAATGGCAGCCCTGCATGCCATGCACTGTGGACACTTTGAATCAGGTGAGTGTGAATACCTATCATTAGATTCTTTGGTGGTGTCCCTGTGGTGTAATGGTTAAAGCAGTGGACTGCGGAATTGTAGTAGGCGAGTTCGAACTCCAGTCGCACTATTACGCTCATTTTCAGACAAATACCCTTAGGAAAGGTATGAACCCCCTTATCCTCCTATCTATGGGTTAAAGAGTACCACAACTGTCCTTCTAAAAAAAAAAAAAAAAAGATGGATTTGGCATTAAATATCCCAAGAAGGTTGATATGCCATTAAAAAAAAAGAGATTACATTCTTTGGCCTTGGTAACCATCGCTCTAGGGTAAGAACAGGAGGATTTGTCTTTCTCAAAACACTTAGCCTAGAATGCACTGTCTGTATGCCCGTTAAAAATGTAAGTGTTGAACAATCAATGCAATTCTCTAACCTTTATGGCCCAGTCGGCTGGGGCTGCAGAATGCACCAACTGCATCTCTGCAGAAGGGTAAGACTTCCGCAATAAGTGTCCTGGATATGACACTAATAAATCTGATGATGAGGCTCCAGTTATGCTTGAACTTTGGGGAATTTGAAGTACTCCTTCCTTGCCATCACTCCCAGGTCCACTCTCACACAGAGTGGTAGCACCTGATAGGGTTCTATCTATAGGTCAAATAGAACTGTTTGACATTTAAACTGTGTACTTAAGCTAAATTTAAATGTTTGAAATAGAACTGTTTTACATTGTAACTGTATGTAAACAAAAACTGTACTTATGCTGAACTAAATTGTTTGAAATTATATGAAACCATTTAACTGTGTGCCAAAAAAAATGAGCTCAATCTTTTTCAAAAATGTTATCTACAAAATGTGTTTAGAAATTGTATTTAATATATGTATTAAAAGGATTTAGAATTAAATGATCTACAATGGTTGATATATCATAAAACCAAACCAAACCAAACCAGGTTACCTTAACTTTAAGCATGAAATAACCCTAGATGGATTACATGCCATTAAAGTTAATTAAAATTTTCCGAAACTTAGTAAATAACAACAAATTAAGTAACATAAAGACACTTGCTCCATTATATTAGGATGTTTTTTTTCCTTTTATCAATTTATAACTTGCATAAAGAGTAATATAAATTTGCTCAAATGTTCTACGTCCTTTTGATCTCTAATTTTTTTTCATGTTACAACTCACCATTGCCTGATGACTTCTTTCTTGCAGAAGGACACACGGACAGACATTTCATTGTATCAAACAGGATTTTTATGTTTAGTCTTGTCACTCATTTCTGTCCTTTTATCCAAAGGTTACTTTAATGAAAATGTTGACGAATTATTTGAAATGAAAAATTAAATCGGGATTATTGAATTGTTTAAGTTTTTTTTGTTTAATGGTATATCAACTCTTATGTGATATTTAATGCTAAAATTTTATTTATTTGTAAGTGTTTTACTAAAAGTAAATAAAGTTGGCGTCCGTAGTCGAGGGCAACCAGAAGGCTCCCTTTTCAATAGCTACTACACCGAGATGTTCGGAAGGACGCTACTCCTTTCCCTGGATTGCTCCACTTTACCCTTGATATGTACCTTATATTGTTGAGTGTTAAGCAAGAAGGTATCAAGTACCAATGTTAAAGTCTTTGGTATGACGTGATGTGGGATTGAACCCAGGTCCAGGCTCCCAAACCATTGGCGAACACTCTACCCACTAGGTCAATGAGCCGGTTCACATGTGTTTTACTAATGATAACTATATTTTCAATGTTCCATTGTATTTTTAAAAAATAATACTTTTATTTGTCAAATCATTTATTTGCACATCATTATACGATTTCAAGTATTTTTATCTAATACAAATAATTATTAAATACTTCTATTTCATCCATAAACAGGATCCTGGTATGTAGTACCTCTTTGGGTCAGTGGACCTGGGAGTAATAGCAATAAAGGAGTACTCTCTGCCCTTCAGATCTCCAGAACTGGAGCCTCACCACCAGATGGAATTTAGTATCTTACCTAGGGGACCCCTTTTTGAGGGGGTCTTATCCCTCTGCAGGGGATACAGCATATTCTAAGCTCTACAGATTGGTCTGACAACTGTTTTTGTTATTTGATGCCAAAATTTGATTCAGTTGTAAATGTTTAACTAATCATAACTACAATTTCATTTTAATATTTCATTTTTTAAAATTAATTTTCTCATTGTCTAAAAAACTTTGTTTGCACACTGTTATATGGTTTCAAGTATTTTCATTAAATAGAAATAATTTGCATAAAGTTAATTGGTTTCAAGTATTCCTATCTAACATTAATAATTCTATTTGATAATCATTTGTTTGCACTCAGTAATATGGTTTCAAGCATTCCTATCTAATACAAATAATTTTCAAACAGGTCTATATGGCCTGTAAATAGGAACCTAACAGGTACTATACCCTCAGCATATCTCCAGAACTGGAGCCTCACCATCAGATGTAGTTTAGTGTTATATCCTTGAGTCAGCCCTCTGCCGGAAATACAGTCAGTGTAATCCTGCCAACCAGGCAAGAAAACGAATAATTCCCTTAACATAATATTTTTGTATACACGTCTATCAGGTAATCAATAAAAAATGTTTTGGATCCCCAAATTAACAAATAATATCCTATAAACCATTAATCAATTAAAGTATTTTATTTATCAAATTTAATAAAAACATAATAAAATTCTATTTACACTGAAACTGTTCATGAATAACAGAATTTTTCTTTGTTACCTTAACAACACACAGCCCAGTTGATTGGGGCTGTAGAATATGCCGACTGCATCTCTGCTGAGGAGTAAGACCCCTTCCTCTACCAAGAAGTGTCCTGGGTATGACACAAAACAATCTGAGTGCCCCTTCACTGGCCTACACTGGCAGCACCTGATCGGGTCCTATCTCTAGGTCAGATCAAACTGTTTAACATATAAACTGTGTGGAAACAAATGACTAATGCTAAATTAAATTGTTAGAAATAGAACTGTTTGACCATTTAACTGTGTAAATGAATGACTGTCTAATCAAAATGTTAATGATACATAGCAATACACAGAACCATTTAACTGTATAAAAACAAATGAGTAATGTTGAATAGAATTGTTAGTGTTAAATAGAAAT
This sequence comes from Sepioteuthis lessoniana, assembly GCA_963585895.1. NCBI lineage: Eukaryota > Metazoa > Mollusca > Cephalopoda > Myopsida > Loliginidae > Sepioteuthis > Sepioteuthis lessoniana. The sequence goes on from CAUZXS010005910.1 coordinate 46,905, forward strand.
ACTTGAAACTTTTTAACTGTGCACCTAAATTGAAATATTGGTATATACAGTAAAATAAAGTTGGCGATCATAGACGAGGGCAACCAGAAGGCTCCTTTTTCAATAGCTACTTCCCTGGATTGCTCCACTTTACCCTCGATACGTACCTTATATTGCTGAATGTTAAGCAAGGAGTTATCAAGTACCATTTTTAAAGTCTTTGGTATGATGCGACCTGGGATTGAACCCAGGTCTCCCAAACCATTGACAAACACTCTAACCACTAGACCAATGAGCCGGTTATTGGTATATATAACAAAGTAATACTTGGAACCATTTAACTGTGTGCAAATAAATGGTGTTGAATAGTGTCGTGGACCAGTAAAGTGTCTGGAAGAATAACACAATTCAGGTTAGCGTAGAACAAAGTATATTAACGGAGTATTATACAACATATGCACAAAGTGTTAGAAGTCAGTCCAACTGCCAAGTGTTAGCCAGGAATAAGTACAGAGCCCAGTATTAATAGTCACGGAAGAGTTCATTACTGACCGCAGGTTGGGTACCATAACAAATAGTAATACCTGTAACCAGGTGTCTGCATATAAATGATTAATATTGAATAGAATTATCGGTGTTAGATAGCAATAATTGAAACCATTTAACTGTATAGAAACAATACCAATGCTAGTGTGTAAATGAATTGGTTCTAATACATTTAAAAATGAAATTACTTACAAACTATTTACTTGCAAATCATATATGTATATTCATTTAAGTGTGTACAAACAAATGACTGATGTTAAATTGTTACTGTTACATAGCAATTCTAGATAGAAACCATCTGTGTGCAAAAAAAATGAGGTCAGGCTCATTTAGCAATGTTATCAACAAATATGTTTACAAATCATATATATCATTTATATATTTAATATATATGTATAAAGAGGATTTGGCATTAAATAACCTACAATGGTTGATATGCCATAAAACCCAACCAAACCAAATCATATAAATTTAATATATACGTATAAAGTGGGTTTGTTGTTAAATAACCTATAAAGGTTGATATGCCATAAATCCCAACAAACCAAACCAAATCCAGTGAGTAGCACTCAGAGAGTATCAGGCTGAGCTCAGCATCTCACAGTCTAATGTGGTTCATAACGATCTTGATAAAAGCAACTGAAACTACCATATCATACCTCATGTTATCAAAATATTGCAAAACTTTTGACTTAGCTTTCACATTTTAATGTTTCTGCTTTTTTCAATCCATATGTTCATATTAGTCATACTAATCTTGTATTCCTATCAATTATTGTAAAATATTGATATATTTAGAATTTATACCTGATATAAATTCTAATATAAATCTTATATTAAATTTGATTTAATATAAAAAAACAAGAATTTTCGTTCATGAGACTTTTGGAGTCATTTTCGTTTCTACAAACTTTTAATGTTTGAAATTAAATTGGTTCCTCTGAGCAGCAGAGAATTCCTTAAATTTTGATCAACCAATCAATATATATATATATATATATATATATATATATATATATATATATAAAGATTTTTTTTTTCAATCATCTCCATAGTTGGAAATGCTTGTCCACATTTGTATGTTTCAAAATGGCTTATCAAATCCTGTGCAAATTTTCTTGGTTCTGGGAAATGTCTAGATGAATTAGATTAATTGATTTTAATGGCATGTCAACCCATCTAAGGTTATTTTATACTTAGAGGTTAAGGAATTATTTTCATTGTATTTTCATCTGATAGTTGGCTGAAAAGTTCATGGAATGTGACTGAATAAGATTTATTTTTCAACATAGTTCCCCTTGAAGTCCACACACTTCTTCCATCAGTTTTGCAGTGCTTGAATCCCAAAAACAGGTGATATGACATCATCATATGAACTTTTCAGTGTACCCTCATATTTTTTGTGTTCTTATTTTATACACGGTCCTATACTGATCTATTTGGCCTGTAGATGGGACCCTAAAGGGTATTACCACTCCGGAGCAGAGTGGACCAGGGAGTTTGCTTTGGTTTCTTTGTTTAATGGCATATCAACCTTTGTGGGTTATTTAATGCCAAAGCTATCTTTTCTAGAAGAAAAATAGCTGCATTATTTAATTGGAAGGGGAGGAGAGATGAGGGGATTTATACTTTTTCCAAAGATATTAATCTAAAAGTGAACGTAATAGCGTGACTGAAGTTTGAACTCATTAACCACAACATCACAGTCCAACACATTAACCACAACACTACGGTGACTCTCCAAGTAATGTCAATGAAGGGGTGATCTACACTCCACAAATTTCCAGAACTGGAGCCTCACCGTCAGATCCAGTTTAGTGTCATAGCCAGGACACCCCGTTTAAGTGGGAGGTCTTACCCCTCTTCAGGGGGATACAGTCAGTGTATTCTAAGCCTCACCAAGTGAGTTTAACCATCACCAGAAATTAATGATATCATAAAAATTTGGAACAGAAGAAATAATTTTAATGAAGTGTTTTGAAAGGGTATTTCATAATGCTCACATGTGCATAAAAAGAAGAAATAATTGACAGACAACGTTACAAAAGCCTAAGTATTTCATTCCAATTGTAATTAATGCATTAACAGAAAATAAGACGAACGAAAGATTGTTACTATTCATAACGTGATAGACTTGCCTAGAACAATAAGACTCGCTTTGAACCAAGAGCGTACTGGGTGCCCAGTTGGTTGGGGCTGTAGACCCCTCCACCAATGCGTGTCCTGGATATGACACTAAACAATCTGATGGTGAGGTCCCAGTAATGCTGGAGCTTTGGGGAATGTAGAGTACCACTTCATTGCCATCACTCCTAGGTCCACTCTTGCCTCGAGTAGTAACACCTTATAGATCCTATGTATGGGTCAAATAGAACTAAACTGTATTGCTTGAAATAGAACTGTTTTGACATTTTAAATTATATACTTATTCTAAACTGAATTGTTTGAAATGAATTGTTTTTGTATGCTAAACTGAATTGTTGGAAATAGAACTGTTTTGACATTGAACTGTGTGTAAATAAAAAATTATACTTATACTAAACTGAATTGTTTGAATTAGAACTGTTTGACTAAATTGAATACCTTGAAATAGAAATGTTTTTGACAATTAAACTCTGTAAATAGAACTGTTTATTTGAATTAAAATGATTTTGGTATTAAATAACCTATAAAGGTTGATATGCCATAAAATTAAAACAAACAAACAAAAGAGTGTATTGGCCAAGCTATCACTGAAGTCTCCTCTTGCTGAAGTTCATCTCTCGTAAAAGTTCACAGTCTGTTTTTCTCCCAAACATTACGGTACCTCTATTCATTCTATCTGGAGGTTTGCCATTTTCATTTACATGTCATTAGTGTTCAAACACTAGTGTCTCACTTTATATCTATATGACAGGGTACTTAACATTCGTCAAATCTCTAGAACTAGAGCCTGACCATCTGAAGCTGTTTAGTGTCATACCCAGGGCACCCTTTTGAATGGGGGGGGGTCTTACCCCTCAACAGTAAATACAGTCAATATATTTGAATCTGTTAGTTTCAGTAATATTCAGTGTAACCATCATTAGAAATTAATAATGTCATAAAAATTTGGAACTGAAGAAATAATATTGATAAAATACTGGTGGTTCCCGTGGTGTAATGGTTATCATCATAGGAAGTGGACATGGCGACACGAGTTCAAATCCTGGACGAGACCAATTGCATTTCACATAGCACTAATACCCTTGGGAAAGGTATGAATCCAATTATTCTTCCTCCAGCTATGTGTAAATAGTAGGACAAACTGGGTTCTTCAGCCTTGGTGAGGTAACTAGTCTAGGAGAAGGAAAAAATTGACCTTGTGTCATATCCTGCCTAAGCGGAGGGTTTGGTAAATATGATAAAATAAAAAGTTAGCGACCATAGTCGAGGGTGACCCGAAGGCTCCCTTTTCGATAGCTACTACACCAAGGTGTAGGGGAGGGCGCTACTCCATTCCCAGGATTGCTCCACTTTACCCTTGAACCGTACCTTATAATGCTGAGTGTTAAGCAAGGTGGTATCAAGTTCCATTTTTAAAGTCTTTGGTATGACTCGACCTGGGATTGAACCCAGGTCTCCCGGGCCATTGGCGAACACTCTAACCGCTGGGCCAATGTCCTGGTTATGATAAAATACTGGCGATAAAGTCATCATAATCTAGACCCCTTTGACAGGTCGTAAGTCGCATTTGCTTGTCATGAGCGCTGTATCTGTATTATATGTAAAGCAGCGATCAGTTACAGACTATTTTTGGACTGTGAAATGTTGTGAGCACTCAAAGAGTGCATTCACAGAACACTACCTGAAAGGTAAAGTGTTTTTTTTTTTGTTTTGTTTTTTTATCTCTAAAAAACAGGGTTGGAACAGGCAAGGAAAAACCTAAAATTCATATTGAGTGTACACGCTCCATTCAGTTCCCAATTGGCACCACCAAAATGTCTGTTTTTTCTCAAAACTGAAAAAGACATTGAAACATTGATATCTTTTAACAATATTCCTGTGCTCTATTAAATGAAAATATGAACCAGAAACTTTTATTGTAGATGGGGTGAAAATGTGACTGGATATATTGGTTGATTGTTTTGTTTTATGGCGTATCAACCATTTTGGTGTAGCAACTGTTTTGGCAATGAAGGGGTACTCTGCATTTCCCAAAGCTCCAGTATTATTGGAAACTAAACCATCAGATTGTTTAGTGACATAACCAGGACACTCTTTGCAGGGAGGTCTTACCCCTCTGCAGAGAAGCAGTCGGTATATTCTACAGCCCCAGCCAACTGGGCAAACTGGATATATTAATTTTAAAAAAATGTATTGGACGAAATGTTAAAAAATATTGAATAATGACTTTGAAAGTTACCATCTCAAATTTAAAAAAAATTTGAATAAAATATAAAATATTCTTAAAGAATAAATCAAACAATACTTTCTGGTGAGCAAGTTTTATTTTAGGTTATTTGTTTTAATGGTATAACAACCCACGATGGTTATTTAAAGCCAAATCCTGTTTTGAGTTTTTATTTTAAACTTATAAACAAAAATCAGGATATGATAATGTCTAATCTAGGAATGCACCAGAGCTTAGCTATTTCGATTATTGTGTGTGTGTGTGTGTGTGCATATATATATACACTCACATATACATGCACACACACACATCTATTTGCATACATATACAGATGCACACATACATGCACATATTCTGTACATCTGTGTATGTATGTGTGTGTGTGTGTATATATATATATATATATATATATATATATATATATATATACACACATGCATACATACATAGACGCACACACACATATATATATTATATACACACACATACATACATATATATATATATGCATGATTAAATAGTAAAGACACATTTTGTCTGTATGATTTAATTAAAATCCTTTCAAGTTTCCTGATAAGTGCCTTGATTTCAGATTGGAAATTCAAAAGGATCTTTATTAAATTGTACAGACAAAATGTGTTTTTACTATTTAATTGAACATGTTTAAATGAATGAATGTTGCCTTACTACACACACACACACACACACACACACATATATATATATATATATATATATATATATATATATATATACACCCACACATACTAGTGGGGTGTAATCGTAGTGTAATAGTCATTTGAGGAAATGGAATTGTTAACCAAAGGTCAAATCCTGAGTGAAGGTGTTTGTGTTTCACTTGACACTTATGCCCTGAAGAAAGGCAAGAGACCATCTCTCCCCTACCCCATCTATGGATAAATAGTAAGATCGACCAGTTTCATTCTTTGGTAAGACAACCAGTCAAAGAGAAAGAAAACTCTAGATGGAAACCAACTGTACTACTCTGCTTAAAAACTAACCTTGTCACATTCTGCTCATAGTGAAGGATTTAGCTATATATATATATGTATATATACTCCAAGGAGTAGGAGTATCCAATTTGAGTGCTCAATATCAACGGCTATCAATGTATAATTAATTTGGAATTAAAAATACATCAACACCCAACATGAAGTGCTAAAAAAATCTTTATATATAAGATAAAAAGATAAAATTCACTTCCTTGGTGTCATTATATATTTATTTCTAATCGTGGATTAAAAAATATGAAAAATATATTAAAAATTATCTTAATTAAAAAAATTTTTTCGATTTAAAAAAATGTTTTTTCAAATCCTATTCTCGCTGGAAGCAATATAAGAACACCCTAATAAAAAAAAGTTTCCTACTACATCTGATGATGGTCCTCATGACCAGAAATAAATTTATGATACCAAAGAAGTGAATTTTTTCTTTTTCTTTTTCTATATATATATATATATATATATATATATATATATAGTAGTAGTAGTAGTTGAGGGTGACCCAAAGGTTCCCTTTTCAATACCTACTAAACCAATGTGTAGAGAAGGATGCTACTCCTTTCCTTGGATTGCTCCACTTTACCCTTGATCCTCGTGGTGTAATGGTTAAAGCGATGAACTGCAGAATTGTAGTACGCGAGTTCGTACTCCAGTCGCACTATTACGTTCACTTTCGGGCAAATACCCTTGGGAAAGGTATGAACCCCCTTATTCTCCCTCCAGCTATGGGTAAATAGTAGGACGGACTAGGTTCTTCAGCCTTGGTGAGGCAACTAGTCTAGGAGAAGGAAAACTCTGAATTCACACCTGTTAAACTCCACTTAAAAATTGACCTTGTGTTATATCCTGCCCGAGCGGAGGGATTGGTAAATAGTACCCTTGATCCTTTACCCTTATAGTACTAAGAGTAAAGCAAGGAGGTATCAAGTACCATTTTTTTGAGTCTTTGGTATGATTTGACTTGGGATTAAACCCCAGTCTCCCGGGCCATTGGCGAACACTCTATAGTCACATATTAAATAGATATAGTATACTGGGAAGAAAAAAAAATGCTAATGTATAAAAAAATATAATCTGCTTCTTTTCTTGTTTTTCTTCATTGCTCGATATGTATGTATGGTTAGAGTAAGAGGGAGTCAACCCTAAACCATCTGGCACAAGGCCAGCGCCCTGAGTGGTGTGACATCTAGTGACTCTTCAGCCAGTCTCCTTCGTTTTCACTTGGGGGAAAATCATATAACAGTCGTTATATGGTTTTCTGGACACCCACACAATCCTCACGGTCACAACTCCTCTTGGCATGTCACCCACGCAATACACATAGCATTTCTGCTGGGTTTTGTTTGCCTTTAGACACAGTTGATTGGCCAAAGGGTTAGGCTTAGGGTTACTATGTTGAGGTTTTAAGGGAGTTCAGTCAGAGATTCCTTGGGAAGAGGCCAGCACTCTTCAAATTGGGTCAGTGGCATTTCCAGCAGGACAATACACCAGTCCACAACTCCATCCTTGTCACAGATTATTTAACCAAGATGGGGATCAAGACAGTCCCTTACCCTCCCTTTAGTCCAGACGTTGGTCCCTGTGACTTTTGGTTATTCTCTAAGCTCAGAGACTATAGTTATGAGATAATTGAGGAGATGAAAGAGGCCGTGACGAAAGTCATTGACATGCTCACACAAGAGAACTTCCATGGGGCCTTCCAAAAGTTGTTGGAATGGCACAACAAGTGCATTGCAGCCAGAGGAGATTACTTCGAAGGGGACTATAGTTTTGTGTGTACTATCAATAAAAGTGTCCATACGAAAAAAGTCTGGAAAATTATTTAATGATCCTCGTAAACTAAATCACGTCATTTTACCTATAGACTTCTAGGCTAATTGACCCATTTTGATTAAACTTGGCAAGAAGACTACTTTTTACTTCAATAAGTGTTTTACATCTATAGTGTGAGAGATGAGGAGTATGTTAAGTGGAGACACGTTCCGGCTCTACCAGTAACAGTTTAGATTAAAATTGACCAGGAAGGTCTAATTCGTCCAGAAAGTAAATAAGTGTCATCTGCAGGGGATGGACTTGAACATTTAGCTTTTGAAGGAACAATATAAGTTGTATTCATTTTTTCATTGCTCTCTCTCTCATGTACACACACACACACACACACATATATATATAGAGAGAGAGAGAGAGAGACCAGCGTATTGGCACAGTGGGTAGAATGTTCATCAGTCGTCTTGGAGATGAGTTATACTAAAGACTAAAAAATGGTACTTGATGCCTCCTTGCTTAACACTCAGCATTATAAGGTACAGATCAAGGGTAAGTAGAGCAATCCACAGAAGGAATACTGCTCTCTCCAACAGCTCACTGTAGCAGCTATTGAAAAAGGAGCCTTCAGGTCGCTCTTGACTATGGTCGGCCAGCTTATATATATATTTAGTGGATATTTGTCTCTGCCTCCCACCAGATGGGACTTGACACAAGGTCAATGACCTGAAGGTCGATTATAGTGGGGATTTAGGAGAGGGGAAGGTCGGGCATGAGCCGAGGCTCGAGCTTTGCTTGTCTATGCTGGTCGTCAGCCCACTTAGTGCAATTTGGGCTTAATGAGCCTAGCTGGACTTGGACTCAAATCTGGGTCCATGCATGTATGCCTGATTATAGCTTAAACTGGACAGCAAGGTCCAGTGCTATACAAAGGGGACAAAGGTGTCAGTGTTGCAGCTCACCCACCCAAAGGTGGCTCAGTCAAAGCCAGCGGCTTTTTGGCCTCAAATCTGCCATGGAGCATTGACCGTCCAGCACAGATGCCAGACAGTCCACTGAAAAGCCTCTGCGCGAAGCAGCGGCTGGTCAAGGTTACTTAGATATAGTGATTGAGGAGATTGACTTTTCTTTACAGAAGAAAGCTATCTTGCAAAAAGCAACTGTGGGAAGTCATATGGCTCCTTGCACATCCTGTTGCATAAGAGATAAGAAAAAGACTTGTTTTTGGAATTGACATTGACCCTATAGTACTCTCATATTGCTTCTAAGACCTGCTGAACCCCCACTTGATTAGCCACAATTTTTTAAATAGAATGATCAAGCACAAATCAAGGACCAAGAATTATAGAGTAACAAAAATTATATTTTTTTGAAAGGTAAAAGAGTAACATCTTAAGAGCTGCCATCATTTAGTCTCAAACATGAAGAAAAATGTCAAGAGGAACCCAAGAGTACAACTCTCTAGAAGTTCACCGTTCAGTCGAAGGCACTGTTGAATGCGGCATGTAAAGTTGTTGATAACACATGCTTATTCCTCCTGGGTGATTGGAGATTCAGATGGTGAGGAACTCGTTATCCAAAGATCTTCACTAGTGCCATGAGCTTCAAAATTCTTGACCAATTTGAAAATCCTGACTTCTATTTGGAAATGTGTTGAAATTGAACTTCTGTATCTTCCTTAAACAACTTTTCAAGGTTGTTTAAGCAAAATACAGAAGGAAGACTTTAGGCAAAATACACAAGGAAGACTTAGTTTCATGATATGTCTTCACACAAAAGATCTTCTGTTCAACCGTCCAAGGCAGGATTTTGCTTTGCCCCGTCAGCTGGGGCTGTAGAATGCACCAACTGCACCTCTACAGAGGGGTAAGACCCCTCCCACAACGAGTGTCCTAGATATAGCACTAAACAATGTGATGGTAAAGTTCCAGTGATGCTGGAGCTTTTGGGAATGCAGAGCACCCTTTCATTGCCATTGCTCCCAGGTCCACTCTGGCCTGGAGTGGTTGCACGTGATACGCCCTATCTATGGGTCAAATAGAACTAAACTGTGTACTTATGCTAAACTGAATCGTTTGAAATAGAACTGTTTTGACATTTAACTATGTGCAAACAAAAATATACTAATACTAAACTAAATTGTTTGAATTAGAACTGTTTGACTAAACTGAATAGCTTGAAATAGAAATGTTTTTGACAATTAAACTGAATTGTTTGAAAAAGAACTGTTTATTTGTATAAAAATGGATTTGACATTAAATAACCTACAAAGGTTGATATACCATAAAACCCAAACAAACAGGATTTTGCTATATTTGGTTGAATATATCAATGTTAACTACCGTATTTGACGGTATATAAGTTGCACCCCCAATTACAGCAGGGCAAATCAAGGAAAAAAACAAGTACAAAGATTAAACGTGATGAAATTAATATAATGATTATTATCAATGATAACATTTTTAATCTGCATAATAGCCTTTTAAATAATGACAATAAGTATGTGAAAGTTACTTTAAAATCTTAGCTAATAGGAGTGACCAGGTAGTTAATTTTGACCGACTATTGGGAATTTAAATTTATATATTAGCTGCCGGGGAATTTAAAGATATTTTTAGTAAAAGAAAAAAATGCGTTTTATATGCCGTCAAATTTCTGACCAATAATCTAAAAAGAGAAAGAAAATGAAGTCAACAGGGAAGATCTGAAAGATCGTTATTTCGTTTCAGTGATTATGAAATACCCTGTATGTACACCACTCATTCATTCAGAAAGCGAATTATTTGATAAAATATATATATATATATATATATATATATATATATATATATATATATATATATATATATATATATATATATACCGGGCAATGTAGTATTTTGCTTAGAATATTCTCTTTTTTTTCTTCTTCTTTAACTCCCACACGGTCACTTTTCTTTTATCTTCACTTTCTTTCAGTTGAGTCATGACAGTGTCTGTGCGTGTTTTTATCTTCATTAGCTTAAAACGTGACTTGTTACAAGGGTCTAAAAAACAAGGTCGTCACATCAAGATGTCTTCTTTTGCTTCCCTTACAGTTAACCCCCTTCGTCATTCAAAAAGAAAAAAGAAAATTGTACAGGAAACAGTCAAGTGGCTTTGTGGTGCTATTAAACCTTTTCCTTGTCTATTTTTTTCTTTTTCTTCCTAATAACCCCCTAAACCTACAGCCTTCTTTAAAACCCACCCCCCTCCGTCAGAAGAACCGGCTTTTAATAATTACTCTACTAAAGAAAAGGTCAAAGGTAGCTGGAGGTTCTGCCTTCTCACCTGTAATATTGCCCCTGGGTTAGAAAATTTACAGTTAGCTGTAGCATTTAAAACCTTACAAAAGTCCAACACTGTATTTTGCCGAAACACACGCAGAAAAAGACACACGTAATTTTTTTTTTTCAATTACGTGTATAGGTAGGGTAGGTTTTATAAATGATTTTAAAATTCGCAAAGGATTAGGTTATTTATAATTTTCTCTTAACTCATATTTAAGACTGAGGCATGTTTACAACCCCACCCAAACTTTCAGTCTCGTCAAGGTCACCAGAAATAAATATTTAAAAACATACTAACTCTGTCCTTTGACCTTGTGGCGGGGAGGGGATTTTCATGGTAAATAAACATATTCTGTCCTAGAGTACAACTCTAGACTTGCTGATAAATGTGGAGAATGGGAGGCAGGAGGTGAAATTTTGGATGTGGGGTCAGTTTCTTCTAAAAAAAAAAAAAAATTAGACCAATACTGAAACGTCCAGCTGTGGAATATGCCAACAACATCTCTGCAGAGAGGTGGGGGTAAGACCTCTCCACCCTCATCGAATGTTCTGGATATAACTGTAATGACACAAAACTGTGTTTGATGGTGAGACCCCATGCCTGAAGCTTTGGGGAATAAGGATTACCTCTTCATTGCCATTACTCCCTGGTCCATTCTGACTCGAATTGGTAGTACTTGTGAGGGTCCTGTCTATGGGTCCTTCATTTATTAAGGATTATTATCATTGGTTATTTTAAACCATATAGTTGTGTGCAAATTATTTACATTACATAGGAATACTTGATAAATTGAATTACTGATGCTAAATAGTTAAAACCATTTAACTGTGTATAAACAAATGATTAATATTAAATAGAATTATTAGTGTTTGATAGGAATACTTGAAACCATTAAATCATTTGTAAATAAATGAGCTCTAACAACTTGTTTCAAAATGAAGTTACCTATAAACTAACCACTTACAAATCATATGCATATAAAAACAGAATTTGGTAGTAAATAACCCATCAAAGGTTGATATGCCATAAAATATCAAGCAACAAAAACTGAATTATCCCTTACATTTTTGTTTTACAAAGGTTGGCTGAAAAATATCATAGACTGACCAAGAGTCTCATGGAATGTGATGACTAAAGTTAGCAACCTTAGTCGAGGGTGACCCAAAGGCTCTCCTTTCACTAGCTACTATACCAAGGTGTAGGAGAGGGTGCTACTCCTTTCCTTGGATTGCTCCACTTTACCCTTGATATGTACCTTATAATGCTAAGTATTAAGCAAGGAGGTATCAAGTACCATTTTGGTATGACTTGACCTGGGATCAAACCCCCGTCTCTTGGGATGAGGTTACATTTTTAATATAGTCTCCTTGTGGTCCACACACTTCTTCCATCTGTGTTGCTGTACTCAGATTGGTCACAAAAGTCAACAAACATATATATGATATCATTATATGAACCTTTAGTTTGGTTACTTTGTTTAAAGGCATATCAATCTTCATGGGGTATTTAATGGCATTAAACACCCTTGTAGAAGAACAGTAGTGGTACTCTTTAACTATAGCTAGGGGGATAAGAGGGTTCACACCTTTCCCCCAGAGTATTTCAGATTAACTTACAGTCCAGGTCACAGTCTAGCTCATTAGCCACCATACCACTGAGACTCTCTCCCTATGAACTATGTAGCCTATTCTCCTGTGTGGGTATGATGGATTTATTTTAAGGGCATGTCAACTTGCCTAAGGTTATTTTATGCCTAGAGGCTAGGAAATCATATTAATTGTACATTTATGATTATATTTTTTGTGGAGTTGTTGCTTAAAAATATTTTGCACACAGTTATATGATAGCAAGTATTTCTATTTAATACAAATAATTTGCACACAGTTGAATGGTTTCAAGTATTTCTATCTAATACAAATAATTTGCACACAGTTGAATGGTATCAATTATTCTAAACTAATACTAATGATTTTTACACAATTATATGGTTCAAAGAAATCACGCTTGTTTTTATTTATTGAATAAAATTTACTTCTCGTAGAAAAGTTATCATATTTGTCTCTTATATATGGATGTGACACAAGGTGATTTTTTTTTTTAAAAGCAGAACTTAACAGGTTTGAATTCAATTTTCTTTTTCCTAGACTGGTTGTCATACCAAGGTTAAAGAGTCTGGACTCTTTAAGTTTTGGTATGGCAACCAATGTAGGAGAAGGAAAACTGAATTCACACCTGTTTAAAAATTGACCTTGTGTCAACCTGCTCATGCAAAGGAATTAGAAATTGTGTGTATATATATATATATATATATATATATATATTCCATTTGAAATGTTATCACCCAGGTAAATTGTTAAAATTTTTAAACTGCCAGTAATGAGTTTATAACATGAGGGCAGATGATATTACAATTTAAACATAAATGGCACTTGACGTCGTAGAGTTCTGTTGCCTCTTATTATATTAAAAGAATGAAAATAAATAATGAAGGCTTTGATATTGATGGTTTTCAATTTTGTAGTTTAATGACAGGTTGAAAGGAAGTTTTTCCTTGTGCCGTGAGTCAAAGAAAGTAGGAAAACAGTTATAAATGGCTGTGCGGGAATTTAGATGCTTCAGGGTTCATTTGGTTTAGGAGGGAGGAAAATTGACCAGGAAATGGTCTCTTAAAGGAAACGGAGGAACAAATGTTGAAATGTGCTCTCTTGAGATGAAAAGTCCCTCTGTCTGCTGTTGGAATCGTCCTAGTATAGAGAGAGAAATGTTATCTCTCATGTCGGCTAGTCTTACCTTGCTGCCAGCAAGGAGGAAAGGGAAAGAGAGGTCGAGCACAGTCTGCCCTACTATTTACCCACAGTTGGAGGAAGAATAATTGGATTCATACTTTTCCCAAGGGTATTATTAGTGCTATGTGAAATACAATCTTGTCCATGATTTGAACTTGGGTCTCTGAGTCCATTTCCTACAGCAATAATCATTGGACTACCAGCGCCCTCTATCTATTTTATAATTTTAATAATCAATCATACTTATATTTGCAAAACCCACTGACAAGATCCAGTAGTAGGGATTCAAATAACTAGTTGATCAGGGTTGGGGCTGAAAATGACCTGTTGCTCCATAGGATGCCAATGTTTTCCCCCTCTCTAAAATTTGAGGATTTTATAAACTTGTAGCTGAAAGAATAACAAACCATTGTTTAATGCAGGAATTGGTTTTGCCGTTGGAGTTTTGAAATTATACATTTCATCCAATGAGAATGACCGATGCTATTCTGCCTGGGCACACCTCCCAGGGCACCGTAAAAGGCAACGCTAACCATGCTTGACCTCTCTTCTATTTGACTCATGGATAGGACCTTATCAGGTGCTACCACTCCGGGCTAGAGTGAACCTGGAAGCTATAGCAATAAAGGGGTACTCCACATTCTCCCAAGCTCCAGCATTACTGGAACCTCACCATCGGATTGTTTCATGTCATATCCAGGACACTCGTTTAGGAGGTCTTACCCTCTCTGTAGAGAAGCAGACTAGGCAACCATGGCTGAGCGGGGGTTAATACTTTTCTGAAGAGTATTAATCCAAAAGGAGTCTGTGTTTTCTACAGCCCTAGCTGACTGGGCAACCATATTTCTGGCTTTGTGCCAAACGAAGTTATAATCAGTAAATAAGTGCAGCAATCTAAACTTCCTTTTTAATTTTGTTTATTTCTCACTTGAGAAATTATGAGGACTAGAAGTACTTACTCATATTACATTACAGATTTTAAGATAGTCACTAATGTTTATGAAGTACTTTATATTAAAACTGGCTCATTGAGTGCTTACCAATGGTCCGGGAGGCCTGTGTTCAATCCCAGGTTGGGTCATACCAAAGATTTTAAAAATGATACTTGGTACCTACTTGCTTAACACTCAGCATTATGAGGTAGTTATCAAAGGTAAAGTGGAGCAATCCAGGGAAAGGAGTATCTCCCTCCCCTACACCTTGGTGTAGTAGCTATTGAAAAGGGAGCCTTTGGGTCACTCTCAACTAAAGTCACCAACTTTACTTTTTTTTTGTTTTTCATATCCTAAGATTTTGTAAAAATTCATATGCCTAAACTGGATATATCAAAATCTAATAGTAATGTTGTCCATCCAGAGATTCTTTAGTATTTAACTGACATCCAACCATGTAAGAATATGGCACAAGGCCATTTTATCATAGGAGCAGCACATAGATCGATACTCATGCACAAGACTCTTTAGTAAGGAAAATCTGTTGTGTGAAATTTTGAAAATGAACATTGCAATTTTCCATCTAATTTGCAACTGACATTTATACTTCATTGCCCAGTCGGCTCGGGCTGCCGTGGAGTAAGACCCTGTTGTATAGCCACATAATACATATGCATGCAGAAACATAACAACGCAATGAAGACGAGCAGACACAGGCCTTTAGAAAAATATACCTCTCACTTTATTTGAAAGGGTTACTAAAGGTTTTACTGTGTGAGAGGTGAGTTGGAGACCAAACAGAACTGCAACATATTGACCCCCACTCTTATGGCCATAACAGCGTTTCTTTCCCATTCTCTTGGGCTGGTCAACCGGGGGCCTGGGGGCCCAGTCTCTCTGGGACATGTTCCTCATTTCAGCATCTTCTTTCCAACTGATTTGAACTTCCTGTCACCGGGGTTATATAATAATTTGACGCCCACTGTTCTTCCTGTGAGCATCACAATTTCGCACTCAGTTCAACCCCTCGACAGTCAAGGTCATATCCTGATATTCCTCGACTGGATGCACCTGTTATATACACAGGTGCATCTCTTATTTTGACAGCTTGGCCGAGTCGGAGGTCAATATACAACAACCCCCTCTCCCACAAGTGTTCAGGATATGACACTAAATGATGGTGAGGTTCCAGTAATGCTGGAGCTTTAGGGAATTTGGAGTTCCCTTTTATTGCCATCACTCCCAAGTCCACTCTGGCCTGGAGTGGTAGCACCTGATAGTCCTATCTATGGGTCAAATAGAACTAAAATGTGTACATATGCTAAACTGAATTACTTGAAATAGAACTGTTTTGACATATAAACTGCTTACTTAAGCTAAACTGAATTGTTTAAATTAGAACAGTTTGATTAAACTGAATAGCTTGAAATAGAAAAGTTTTGACAATTAAATTGTGCATTTATGCTAAACTGAATTGTTTGCAATAGAACTGTTCATTTGTATAAAAATGGATTTGGCATTAAATAACCTACAAAGGTTGATATGCCATAAGCCTAACCAAACTACTATACTTCAATTTTTAATCATTAAAAATTCTCAATGTAATGGAAGGAGGCATGAACCCTCTTATCCCTTCCCAGCTACGTCTTAAATAGTACCATAACTGTTGTTCTACAAAGATTGCTTTGTAATTGAATAACCCATAAGGGTTGATATGCTATTAAACAAAGAATCTAATCCACATATCAACGATAACTATAAAATGCGTCACTCATTCCTGAACAGAAGTATCAGTATCATCATGGATTGCGTTTATGAGAGTCCAATGGGTTTTCTATTGAAAATCTAAAAATAAGGTAGTTTTACATTAAACTCGTTTCTGTCGGCTTTAGAAAATCCTCTTGACATAATTCTTAATTCAGATCTGTCACTGATTTTCCAGCTCTTTTAGTCCCAGAACTGGTCTGGATTATCCATTTTGCTAGATAAACAGAGATCATATAATCTGACTATAATTCATGAAATGTCTTCTTTTATCTTTTCTTTTTTCTTCCGTCTGTCATCATATAAATGAAGGACAGCCAAAATGATGGCTACCAAAATTTCTTTTTGTACTTATGGTTGTAGAATATTGGTTAGCTCAAGTCGACTAGCTTCCAAAACTTCTCTGAGTAATTTGGTTGAGAGATAAGTAGATGAATGGACACAACTCATGCAAATATGTTGGGTAGGTCCATTCTTGTCAAGTGGACCAATCCACATGCTGCTCATGCACTCTTCAATAAAAGAGGTGAGCTTTAGCTGGCTAGCTTTTCCAAGAGGCAGTCATGTTACTTTTGGCTTGTACAGGTGAGTGCTGTTTATTGTGATTCTATATGACCCACAAAGTTAGATATACCATTAAAAGAAATAATGAAGAGCGTATTTGACCCTCTGTATTTTGATAAAAAGCAACAAAAATTAGATGAAGCACAACTAGCTATAAAATTTAGTTATAATGAAGATTATATTGACGCAGAATATTATGTCACAAAGCAATAATACTAATACCCTTTGGAAAGGTATGAACCCCTTTATTCCCGCAGCTATGAATTAAACAGTATCACTACTCTTTTTCTTCAAGAATGGCTTTGGCATTAAATAACCTGTAGAATATTGGTTAGCTCAAGTCGAGCGGCTTCCCAAACTTCTCTGAGTAATTTGGTTGAGAGATAAATAGACGAATGGACACCACTCAGGCAAATGTGTTGGGTAGGTCCATTCTTGTAAAGTGGACCAATCCACATGCTGCGCATGCACTCTTCAATAAAAGAGGTGAGCGTGTTACGTTTGGCTTGTACAGGTGAGTGGTAATTTACTAAGCTTTTTGCTTAGATGTGGCACAAGGCCATATGAAAGGGGCACCCAATGAAACTCGAACTCACTCATGTAGGTTTGCTAGTCGAGCTTGCTAACCATTACACCACCAGAGGCGCATGGCTTGTACAGGTGAGTGCTGTTTATTGTTATTCTATAATGGTTGGTTGGTTGGCTGGTTTTACAGAATATAAACTTTTGTTGGGTCATTTTATGTTAAATTCAGTCATTTTTTCTTTTTTATTTCTTTGTATGCTAAAATTTGCAAACATTAAAAATTGAGATGAAGAGCATTGTGAATGAAATTATAAAAGAAACTTTATATTGTATCATATCCAAAATAAATATTGTAATATGTATAATATAATAAATATGGTATGAAGGTTGATATGCCATTAAAGAAAGAAACCAAAACAAATATTATATCACCGGACATTGGCCTAGTGGTTAGAGTGTTCGCCCAGGAGACCTGGGTTCAATCCCAGGTCCAGTCATACCAAAGACTCAAAAAATGGTACTTGATGCCTCCTTGATTAACACTCAGAATTATAAGGTACGAATCAAGGGTAAAGTGGAGCAATCCAGGGAAAGGAGTAGTGCCCTCCCCAACACCTTGGTGTAGTAGCTATCGAAAAGGAGCCTTCGGGTCACCTCGACTATAGTCCCAAACTTAACTTGTATATATAGTTGTGGTGTGTAGAACCATCCCCACAAGAATCAATTGATTCAAGCCCATAAAGAAAGCAAGCCAAAGCTACTGAGAGACATATTAATTGGATACTTATTATATACTGTATTTCCTTGTACATTTAATCCAGTAATAAATAGCCATTATCTCCCGTGTATCTTTAATTATATTATTAAGATATAACACACACACGCTCACATATATAATAACCTTAATATGTTATATATATATATATATGTATGTATAGTTTTCTATATTTATAAATAAAGACTGCTCAATATCATTTATAAAGCATATACAAGGATCATTAAATAAGTTTCCAGATTTTTTTCGTATGGCCACTTTTATTAAAAGTACACACATGAAACTCTAGTCCCTTTTGAAGTAATCTCCTCTGGCTGCAATGCACTTGTTGTACCGTTCCAACAACTTCTGAAAGGCCCCATGGAAGTCCTCTTGTGTGAATGTGTCAATGACCTTCGTCACAGCCTCTTTCATCTCCTCAATTGTCTCTTAAGGATAGCCTCTGAGCTTAGCGAATAAGCAAAAGTCACAGAGAGCAAGGTCTTGATGCCCATCTTGGTCAAATAGTCTGTGACAAGGATGGAGTTGTGGACTGGTGCATTGTCCTGGTGGAAATGCCACTGACTCGATTTGAAGAGTGCTGGCCTCTTCCCAAGGAATATCTTTCTGAACTCCCTTAAAACCTCAACATAGTAACCCTAACCCTAACCATTTGGCCAATCAACTCTGGTGTATTGACTCCTTTACTCCTCCCACACTTCTCATCATCCCTCACAGACTCCGTGCCTTCCTTGAATCCCTTATGCCACTCAAAAACTGATGATCGATTCATGCAAGATGGTCAAAAAGCAGTCTGAAGCATTCCATATATTTCTGTGGCAGCATTTTTTTTTTTTTCAAGTTTAAAACTCAATTTTATTGTATATTGTTCTTCTAAAGTGTCCTCACATCCAGATTGCATTTTTGAAATTCACCAGCTGTAACAATCAGGCTTTAGTAGGATGTATTCCAATTGCTGCTGTAGCTGTTCATTTGAACCAGAAATCATAAAAATAGGTCAGTCATCTCATAAGATGTATAGTAATAACATAGTGAATTTTCAAGAGTCTACAACAATTTTAAATGCTTGTATAAAAAAGTCTGGTAACTTATTGAATGGACCATGTATATTTAAGTTAAGATTGGGTAGACATAGTCAACGGTGCTTTGTAACAGTCAGTTTCTCACCTTTGTATAAGTGAGAAAATATTTTAGTTATGATATAAATTACGAGAAAATATTTAAGTTACGATAGAGTAGACATATGTCTACGCTATCATAACTTAATATATAAACAAAATATTGCATAATATTATTTGTAAATATTAATTTAACTATGATACTTATTTATTTGCTTGTTATTCATCTTGTATGAAAGAGATGTTAGTCTGCTTGGTGGACATGATGAAAGAATTGATCATATGACATTAAGTGAAGGCCAATGAAGAAGAGGAAGACCTGTTCATTAAAGTTCCTGATGAAATGACAGCCTAAAGTTTGGGAACGGATTTAGAGCTACAGAAAAAACTGGTGTGTGTGTGGGGGGAAACTAAGTCACTTGAATGTCATATTTGGATAATGATTATACTAACAAAAAAAAGAAAAAGAAAGCTGTTGTTTTCAAAAATACATTGGGATGTAGGATTGAATGGTTTCATGACAAGATAATTGGACAATCGACACATTTTATAGGACAGTTTTTTGGTCCTTTGTGTGGATTTAGAATTTTTTTCCACAAGAGGCAGACATCTACGCAATAGGCTGCATATGCATAGGTTTATGTGTATATGTGAAAAGAGATAGGTGTATGTTTAAAAAAGAATAGAAATAATTTATAAATGCATACAGATTCAAATGATAGAGTAGTTAAGCTATTCACATGCGAAGCCAATCCTTTGGCATTCATAAGCCTTTCAATCTTGAAATGTAAACAGTCAGGAAATAAAAATTCTCCAATGCTTGCTGAAATCAGTTGTGATTGACAATTAGAATTTTAAAAAATGTTTTATCAACATCTATATACCTGTTCTCTTGTTTATATATATATATATGATGGCATAGTGGCTAACATGCTGGACTGTATCATTGTAGTAAGCAAGTTCAAACTCCAGTCTTGTGATTACATTCACTTTCAGACTAATAATCTTGGGAAAGGTAAGAACCCAATTATCCCCTGACTCTCTATGGGTCAAATTGATTATTCCCAACATGGGGCACAGTTATATTTTGGTGGGATATGTTTAGAAACCAAGTCAATGGCCTTTTAAGCTTCCTTCACAGAAATTGCAGTAAAATTTTGAACATGTAAGAATTAAATATTACAGGAGGGCATCAGAATTTTAGAAATACCAAAGTGGGACATGTCCCAAAACCAATTCAGAACCACTGGGTTTAATAGTAAGTTCTGTTCATCTATAAGAATACCATTCCATTGATTGCCCAGTCAGCTGGGGCTGTAAAATACACTGATGGCATCTCTTTAGAGGAGTACACCCCCAACAAACATCCTGGATATGACACTTAACAATCTGATGGTGAGGCTTCAGTACTACTGGAGCTTTGGGGAATGTGGAGAGTCCCTTCATTGCCATCACTCCCAAGTCCACTCTGGCCTGGAGAGGTAGCATCTGATAGGGTCCTATCTATAGGTAAAATAGAACTAAACTGTGTACTTATGCTAAACTGAATTGGTTGAAATAGAACTGTTTTGACATTTAAACTATGTTCTTATGCTAAACTGAATTGCTTGAAATGGAACTGTTTTTAACATAGAAACTGTACTTATGCTAAACTCTATTGCTTGAAATAGAACTGTTTTTGACAAAAATTATACTTAATTGAATTGCTTGAAATAGAATGGTTTGATTAAACTGAAGAGCTTGAAATAGAAATGTTTTTGACAATTAAACTGAATTGTTTGAAATAGAACTGATTATTTATATAAAAATGGATACAGCATTAAATAACCCACAAAGGTTGATATGTTACAAAACCCAAACAAATAAACCTCTCCATCGAGCACAACTTATGCTTGATTGATTTTAGCAATATGTCAACTTATCAAGTGTTTATTTCATGTTTAGAGGTTAGGTATTGATTTTTCAAAGTACGTTCATATCTACAATGCTGTTTTTTTTTAAATATTTTTGGGAATAGTCTTATTGATTATGAATAATTTTTTAAACAGATCTGTTTGATCCATGGATGAGACCCCATTTATGGGTCAGAGTGGACCTGGGAGTAATGGCACTGAAGGAATACTTCACACTGCTTAGAGCTCCAGCCTCACTATCAGATGCAGTTTAGGATCCTTTTTCTTCATCCTGTTTTTTTTTTTTTTTTTTTTTTTTTTTTAAGTATCATTATTCCCCTCTCCAGGGGATACTGCTATGCCAACAGTGTGTACAATTTATCATATTTACCCAACCCCTCCGCTCGGGCAGGATATGACACAAGGTCAATTTTTTAAGCGGAGTTTACCAGGTTTTAATTCAGAGTTTTCCTTCTCCTAGACTAGTTGCCTCACCAAGGCTGAAGAACCTAGTCTGCCCTACTATTTACCCATAGCCGGAGGGAGAATAATCGGATTCATACCTTTCCCAAGGGTATTAGTGCTATGTGAAATGCAATCATCGAGGATTTGAACTCGTGTCCTTGTGTCCAATTCCTGCGACGATAACCATTACACCATGTGCACCTCCTCAGTGTGTACAATTTATGAGTGGTCAATAGTTCAGTTAAAGATAGGAACCACTAAACTGCTTATACAAGTGATTTGTTTATAGTGGTGAAGGCTTGGGTAGGTCTGGTTTAATTTACTTAATGGTATATCAACTCCCTATGGATTTAATTTCTGAATGCTTGGTTATAATCGGAACTCCTTTTTTCAATGTTCTATTGCATTTAAAAAAATAGCACTTGTCTTTTGTCATCTGTTTGCATACACTGGACATTGGCATGGGCACCTCGGGTGGTGTAATGGTTAGCAAGGTAGACTAGCAAACCTACACGAGTGAGTTCGATTCTCATTAGGTGCCCAATTCATGCAGCCTTGTGCTACATCTAAGCAAAAAGCTTAGTAAATTACCACTGGACATTGGCATGATGGTTAGAGTGTTCGCCAATGGCCCCAGAGACCTGGGTTCAATCCCAGGTTGAGTCATACCAAAGACTCAAAAAATGGTACTTGATGCCTCTTTGCTTAACATTTAGCATTATAAGGTAAGGATTAAGGATAAAGTGGAGCAATCTAGGGAAAGGAGTAGTGCCCTTCCCAACACCTTGGTGTAGTAGCTATCAAAAAAAGAAGCCTTCGGGTCACCCTCGACTACAGTTGCCAACTTTACTTACTATTCCTATCTAATTCTAAATATGACCCAGTTGGTTGGGGCTGTAGAATACACTGACTGCATCTCTGTAGAGGGGTAAGACTTCCCCCAGTGAGTGTCCTGGATATGACGCTAAGCAATCTGTTGGTGAGGTTCCAGTAATGCTGGGAACTTTTGGAAATGCAGAGTACCCCTTCATTGCCATTACTCCCAGGTTCATTCTGGTCCGGAATGGTAGTACTTGTTGGGGTCCTATTTATGGTTCAAATAGAACTAAACTGTTTGCTTACGCTAAACTGAACTGTTTGAAATAGAACTGTTTTTACATTTAAACTGCATACTTATGTTAGACAAAATTTTTTGAAATAGAACAGTTTTGACATTTAACTCTACTTAGGCTAAACTGAATTGTTTGAAATAGAAATTTTTCTATGTATAAAAATGGATTTGACATTAAATAATCTACAATGGTTGATATGCCATAAAACCAAGCAACCAAATCTAATAATTTTGAAATAGATCTATTTGACCAGTAAAAAAGACCCTCACAACCAGATACAGTTTAGTGTGATCATATTTACCCAACCCCTCCGCTCGGGCAGGATATGACACAAGGTCAAGTTTTAAGCAGAGTTTAACAGGTTTGAATTCAGAGTTTTCCTTCTCCTAGACTAGTCGCCTTACCAAGGCTGAAGAACAGTCTGCCCTACTATTTACCCACAGCTGGAGGGAGAATAATTGGATTCATACCTTGGATGAGAGATTTATCCGAGTTCCAACTGCTAAAATCCTTGTTGCCATTGTAGGAGTTCAGTTGTTCACAGAATCCAATATTGGTAATCCGAGTCTGTAGATTTTCTCTGGTGTTGAAATCCAAAAGATACGTCGTCTTAGTAGAAAGTTCAACTACTAATTGCATTTGAGGGCAGTTGCAAACGATCTTAAATGCTTTCAGTCCTTGTCTTTGATTGGCCAATTTTTACCTGAAGTGCCAGCTATTGTCGGGAAAATTCATGAATAGAAATAACGACTTTGTGTACACCTTATACCAGAGACAATCCAAGTCCATTTCTTAAGTTTATATTTGAGTGTGTGTATGTGTGTTATGCATGTATTCAAATATTAAAATTTTAATTTTTTTTCAAATTAGATTTGACGTGGAGTCGTTTTATAACGGGACCCAGCATGATTTAAGACTCGTGCTTGGCTGCGGCAAAAAATGCTTGATTCACCTCAGCATTCCCCATTTTGGGATGCTTCAGGAGGTAAAGGATAAACTTAGCCATGCCAAGCAGGTATTGCCTGGGTTAGAGAGCCTTCTTGAACCAGGTGATCAACTTAAAAAAACACCTACCTAGTGTTTATGCCTTATACATCCCCTGCTCAGAAACCCATTTTATCAATTAATAGCTGAGGGGGAGGGATTCATGCCTTTCTAAGGACATTAATATGAACATCCTTGTCTAGAATTTGAACCCTGATTATTAAGTCTATTTCTTAAGTTTATATTTGAGTGTGTGTATGTGTGTTATGCATGTATTTAAATATTAAAATTTTAATTTTTTTTCAGTGTAAATTAGATTTAAACTATGATCAGTTATATATTTGTATACCATATTTATTTATTGTTTTAAAAATTGAAAACTTCAGTTTCAGTATTTATCATGCTTTGTATTTGATTATATGGGGTAAAGCAGAAACGTGTCCCAAATTTCAAACTATCACCTCTATGATGCAGGTGAACTTAGAGCTTCGATTGCTACTTGCTACTATCTTTATAAACTTTTTTTTTTCAAATATAATCACTTAAGATTCATGGCTTGGACCTGTGCACACTGTGTGTTTGCTGTTGAAATGTTATTTTTTAAGATTGGTGGATCTGCTATTGGTACACAGTTGTTCGTGCTCATTTCATATTACATTAGAATGATACTGTTCTGAGTAGAATTTTCAACCTATAACAGTATCAATTTCATATACAGAACAACATTATTCCAGCATGGTAGCATTGATTTTTTTTTTTTTTTTTTTTAATATCCTGAACAGCATTATTCTTTTTTTTTTTTTTTTCAATATCCAGAACAGCATTATTCCTTTTTTTTTTTTTTTAGCATGGCTGAATCTGTAATTACTGATTCACTCGTGTAAAAAAAAAAAAAAAAAAAAAAAAAAGGAAATTTTTTTCGACAGTAGACACACAATGTGCTCCAGTCCAAATCATAGTCATAATTAATACTGTCTAAAAAAAAAAAAAAAGATTATAACCCATTAGCTAGATTGAGCTACCATTAATACTTGCCTAAGTTATCTTGTACCACACAGGTAACTGTTAAAAATTGGGGAGGTATTTCTGCTCTATCCTGTATATAAGACAACTGACTGGTTTACATTTGATCAGGTTTCTTGGTTAAATGGCATATCAAACTTCATGGGTTATTTAATGCCAAAACCATCCTTCTAGAAGAACAGCAGTGATACTATCTAATCTGTAGATGGGGGATAAGGGTGTTCATACCTTTTCCAGGGGTATTAGTCCAAAAGTGGTATAAAATAACCCTAGATGGGTTGACATGCCATTAAAATTAACCAGTCAACTTGGACACTGTAGTTGGGGTATTATGGAGACTGTGGGTATCTTACTGAGTCCATATTGAAAGGTAATGAATGAAATTTTTAAGTGAAATGAAATGTCAAAAGAAAACAAACTGTAAAAGTAACAAAGAGAAGTTTGAATTGCAACAAAATTGTCTTTTTTATATATATATATATATATATAATCATCATACAATATGCAACAGGTTACAAAAGATGTAGGAAGCTTATTAGAACTGATATCTTTCACCCAAGTGTTTCTTATGCTCTCATCTCTGCTACTACTAAGAACTATCATCTGCCTTGATCAAACACTGTCATCTGCAGGATTTTTTTCTCAAACCTCCTATTCTCTTTAACACTTTTCTTTTTTTCTTCCCTAATTCTATCTTAATTTATTCTTAATTTATTCATCACTCTAAAAGGTTCTTAATTTGTCAGTCAAATCCGTCCTTGATTTAAAAATAAAATAAAATAAATATATATATATATATATATATATATATATATATATATATATCTTTAAGAAAAACAAAAACCGGTCACATTAGGATTATGAATTTATTTCCATCCTGTTATGGGTATTGATTGAGCTCTTTATCTGGAAAATTTGAATTTTCATTGTTGAATGATGGAATTATTCCTGACTTTGGTTTAACTGGACTGATTAATATATATATATATATATATAAACTATTACAACACCCTTTTCTTTTTCTTTTTTTTTTTTGGAAAGGAGGTTCATAACCACTTCTGGTGAAACCCTGTTAAAAAGTTTTCCTTATTTATTTATCTACATTTATATTTGCAATATTTGGCAGCTCTTAAGTTTTTGCCATAGTTGTGAAAGCGGCTAACCAGATAAGCCTGCCACCCAGTACTTTCCGAGTGCTACTCGCAGGATTTGGCTCAACAGCTTAAAACATGTCCTTGGAATCCATGGTTTTAGGCCTACCTGACCTTGCCTGATCATCAGGGTTTTTGTAACATTAGTGAAATTTCATGAACCATTTCCTTACTTTGATCACGAACACCTTTACCTTTCACACAAATGTTGTTGGTTGCTTCCATGGCATCATGACCCAGTTTGAACTCCTAAAGAATAATTTCTTGTATCACATATTTGTCTTTCAAATCGCACAGAGAGTGGGGCAATGAAATATGTATAAGTGTTGTATAGCTATATGCAAATGCATTCAGAATCATAACGACAATACAATAAAGACGAGCAACACAGTCTTTTAGAAAAATATACCTCTCACTTGATTTGAAAGGGTTGTGTGTGAGAGGGAGTTGGAGACCGAACAGAACTGCAACATATTGACCCCCATTCTATTAGCCCTAACCGCGTTTCTTTCCCGTTCTCCTGGGCTGCTCAATCCAGCATCTTCTCTCCAACTCATCTGATCCCCAATACTGCAACTGCTCAATCAGGGCCTGAGGACCCACTCTGCTGGGTGCTGGCTTTCTCTACCGTATCTTGTCTCCAACTAACTGACTTCCTGTCTTCGAGTTATATAATAGTTCCCGCCGACCTTCTTCTTGTGGGCGTCACAATTGCACTCATTCAGCCCATCCACGGTCAAGGTTATAATTCTGATATTCCTCGACCGGATGCACCTAGTATTTACATAGGTGCATTTCCTATTTTGACAGCCCGGCTGGGTTGTAGGTCAATATACAACATAAGTGTACCAACTCCGATGATAGTACCAACCACTGCTTGAATTGCTTCAGTAATTTTGTATACACAGTGAAAACTAGTATGTACTAAAATAGCGCAAAATTTTTGACTTAGCTGAGTAATATAAATTCTGTAGAGAAGAGTCAGTTGTGAGCTTAAAAGATGCCAGAGGTTGTGTTCGGTTTTTATACACTGAGTGCATCAGTATATAATAATTCCTCTTTACATTGCTCAGTCAGATGGGGATGCAGAATATACTGACAGCATCTCTGCAGAGGAGTAAGACCCCACCAACGAGTGTCCTGGATATGATACTAAACAATCTGATAATGAGGTTCCAGTAATGCTTTGGTGAATACAGAGTACCCCTTCATTGCCATTGCTCCCAGGTTCATTCTGGTATGGAATTGTAACACTTGATAGGGTCCTATCAAATGGAACTAAAGTGTGTACTTATGCTAAACTGAATTTCTTGAAATAGAACTGTTTTTAAAATTGAAACTTTTACACACACACACACACACACACACGAGAATAGTTTTTAGGTAACATTATTTTTTAATTAGCCAGAATTAATTTGATTGCACACAATTAGGTTTCAAGTAGTGCTATTTAATACTAATAATTCTATTTGATATTAATAATAATCCCTCATAAAAGATTGAGATGGAGGTGCTCATGGTGTAATGGTTATCGTCGTAAGAAATGGACACGACGACACGAGGTTAAATCCTGGACCAGACTAATTGCATTTCACATCGCACACAGACTGCATCCTCTACAGAGAGGTAAGACACCCACCTCACTCGCAAAAAAGGGAGGATCCTGGGTAGCACTAATACCCTTGGGAAAGGTATGAATCCAATTATTCTCCCTCCAGCTATGAGTAAATAGTAGGGCAGACTGTTCTTCAGCCTTGGTGAGGCAACTAGTCTAGGAGAAGGAAACCTCTGAATTTAAACCTGTTAAACTACGCTTAAAATTTGACCTTGTATCATATCCTGCCCGAGCGGAGGCGTTGGTAAATATGCATAAAAGATGGAACCTATTTGGTCCATAGATGTGACCCTAACAGGTACTACCATTCCAAATCAGTGGAGGTGGGAGTAATCGTAATGAAAGGATGGTTTATATTCCCCAAACTCCAAGACTAGAGATTAACTATCAGATGCAGTTTAATGTCATAACCTGGAAACTCTGTGTATGTAAACAAATGATTGATGTTTATTTGAATTGTTAGTGATACAAAGCAATACTTGGAACAATTTAACTTTGTTGATTTATGCTAAATTGAATTGTTTGAAATAGAACTGTTTGATCATTTAACTGTGTGTCAACAAATGACTGATGTTAATGTTACACAGCAATACTTGGAACTATTTAACTTTGTTGACTTCTTTACAAATCATATATATTTAATATATATCTAAATAGACCATATTTGGCATTAAATAACCTACAAGGGTTGATATGCCATAAAACAAAATCAAACCCAGGAAACTCTTTGTCAAACAGTTCTAATTCAGCTAATTAAATTTAGTTCCTGGTGAAGATTTTGTTTACACGGTTAAATATCAAAACAGTTCTCTATTAAACAATTCAGTTTAGTGAAAGTAGAGTTTCAATGTCAAAAGCAGTTGAATTTCAAACAATTCAGTTTAGCATAAGCACGCAGTTTAAATGTTAGTACAGTTCACAAAAATAGTTCTATTTCAAACAATTCAGTTAGGATAAGTACGCGGTTTAAATCCAAGAGACGCAGTCGGCATTTTTTGCAACCCTCAGCCAACTAGGCTAATACTAGTCAAAGTGCATCTGCCTTTTTCAAGATGTCATGTGTCATTTTCACAAACGTCATATGTAACACTCCAATAATTCTCGTCTGAATAATTATATTTACTCCTCCTACCAATTTTTCTACTTCGCAAAAAACTTTTTATCCTCTTACTGCTGATCTCTTGCGATTGCTGCTGGACTTGAACAAACAAAAAAAATAGTGTTTATATTCATCATTGCCAACATCTGTGGGATTTTTATCTGCTAATCCATTAATCTCATTGCCAGGATAATCCTGTGCCAGTTTTTCTTTTTTTTCCCCAATTTTATAAAATGTCAAATGAGTCTCTTGTTCAATCATTGATTTAAAAAAAAAAAAAAAAATGGGGTGGGTAGAAAATTGTTTAAATGAGGTAAAAAAAAATTTTTTAATGAGGAAAAAAAAACAAACAAACAAAACTCTAGGTATAAAAATGATTTGGTCTGTTGAATTAAAAAAAGTTTTCGTTATTGAGTTAACGGCCCCTTTTGAAGAAACTTTCAACTGGGCACATCAGCGTGAGTTGGAAAAATATGAGGATCTGCGAGAACAATGTGTCAGAAATGGCTGGATAACCAATGTATTACCTATCAAGGTCAGATTTTGTTTAATGGCATATCAACTTTTATGGGTTATTTAATGCCAAAGCTATTTTTATTGGACAGCATTGGTACTATTTAACCCATTGCTGGGAGAATAAAGGGATTTATACCTTTTACCATTACACCACAGGAACTTCCCCCAACATGCTGGACTGTGGAATATTAAGCAAGTTTGAACTTCCGTCACATTATTGCATTCACTTTTGGACTAATGCCTTTTGGGAAAGGTATGAACCCCTTATCTCTCAGGATGGCTTTGCCATTAGATAGACTTTCAGTCATTCAACCTTCATAGTTTATCAATAGCTGTCCATGGAAGTCAGACCTGACCGATAAAATGAAGTGCAGTTTCTTCCAAGCAGCAGTCGTGTTGATACTACTATACGGATGCACTACATGGACGCTAACTAAACGGATGAAGAAAAAGCTTGACGGCAATTACACAAGAATGGTGCGTGACAATACCTCACAAAGCAGCAGCTATACGGCCACTTACCACCCATCATGAAAACTATCCAAGTTAGACGAACCAGACATGTGGGACACTGCTGGAGAAGTAGGGACGAGCTTGTGAGTAATGTACTCCTGTAGACCCCTACACATGGACAAACAAAGGCAGTGTAATATAATGGCCGAGGGATTTCGTTTTATATATCTTGCCTTTCAGTTTAGTTAGGCTGAGAACCTTTTGCTTAGCGCATGGTTAGTTAGGTGCAACATGAGCGCAGGTGGGATGTATCATTCAGAGATGTCAAAATAAAAATCTCAGATAGGAAATGTGACCAGGAGATGTGAATGACATCATGCACCGGAAACCTGCGCGGAGGATTTGGGGGATTTGAGAAAAGTTAGTGAGTTGAGTTTTAGCGTCCGAAGAAGACGGTTGACCAGTAGTTTGAGGCGTGGTGGTGGTGGTGGTGGGGGGGGCAGATGGAAAAGTCAGCCTAGAAAGATTGTGTATCACTCTCCTTAAGTCGTATTACCTTTTACTCAAAGGTAATAAAAAGTTTCGTTCCTGAACTAAGAAGTCCTAAGTGGGGTTTTTTTGTGTTTCGGGATTCCTATGTTATCTATATATGAGTTATGAACATTCTATGTATATTTCACATATTCATGTATGGCTATGTAACAGCAGGACGTCCTGCTTAAACCTACTTACAGCAGCTCTGTGAGGACATAGGATGTAGCCCTGAGGATCTGCCAAAAGCAATGGACGATAGGGAGGTGTGGCGAGAGATGGTCAGGAATATCCGTGCTGATAGCGCAACATGATGATGATGAAGGTTGATATGCCTTTAAACAAACTAACCAGGACACCTTTTTTTGATAGATAGGGTTCTTATCCCTCTGCAGGTGATACAGTCAGGATGTTCTAAATCCTACTGACAAGGCTTCTGTATAAGCTTGTGTTTCACCAAAAATTCTTAATCAGAAAGTATTGATGATGGCTTCAGAATTACAATATACGACTATAATTATTTGTGCATAACACGAACTTGTGTATAATGTGCATCCCGAACTTTGGACTATCAAATTCTGGAGAAAAAAAATTCTGACATTTTAAAATTTGGCATCATCATCATCATCAATTTATACTGATAACTTAGATTTCCCTGGCTCTCTCTCCATCCATCCCTATCATCTATCACTCCTGGCAGGTCTTTCAAATTACATTCAGTTGTAATATAATTGCCAAGGGATTTCATTTTATATATCTTGCCTTTCAGTTTAGTTAGGCTGAGAACCTTTCGCTTAGCGGATGGGTTAGTTAGGTGCAACATTAACGCAGGTGTTCACGCGCACATGCGCATGTGTCATTCAGAGATGTCAAAATAAAAATCCCAGATAGGAATTGAGACCAGGGGATGGGTGATGTCACGCACCGGAAGCGTGGGCTGAGATTTGAGAAAAAGACAGTGAGCTGAGTTCCGGAAGAAGAAGGTGGACTTTCAGAGCTGGGCGAGGCCAGACGACTGTGCGCTACGGGTGCCGCGCGTTGGTTGGGTTGAGAACTGAAGATGTAAAAGCAGTCACCATAGAAAGATTGTGTGTCTCTCTCTCCTCATGTCAAAAAACCTTTAAACTCAAAAAGGTGAATAAAAGTTTTGTACCTGAACCAATTTCGTAAAGTTTTGTGTTTTTAGATTCCCTATGTCTATTTCACATATCCATATCATTGGTAATATTACACAGTGTCTGCACAGAGCTGATGTAGATAAGATCTTGCTGGTTGGCCAATACTGGCACGTCTATGTGTAGGGGTCCATAGAAGAATGTCACTTTGTCTTTAGCTTGTACAGCTGCTATTTTGTGGGGTGCTGCTTCCAGGATATGTCCAAAACAGCACATAACATTCTTGTGTAGTTCCCAACTAGCTTTTTCTCCATGCATTTTGTTAATGTCCATGTGGTGCATCCATACAGTAGAATTGACACAACCACAGCTTCGAAAAAATCCAGTTTTATTTTATCAGATGAATCAGACTTCAAATTAGAATTTGTAGCAGCTAGATTTAACCTCAATTCACTATTTGTTCACGTAACGACTTCTTAGTTCAGATACGAAACCTTTTATTACCTTTGAGAGAAAGGTTTCGACATAAGGAAGAGAGATGCACAATCTTTCTATGATGACTTTTCCATCTGCCACCCCCCCCATCATGTGTGGCGCCCGCAGCGCACAAATTCGTCTGACCTCAGCGAGCCACGAAAGTTGACCCTTCCCGTTCGGAGTCTAGTTCTTAACTAACTGACTTTTTTCAAATCCCCCAAAATCCTCCGCGCACGCTTCCAGTGCATGACGTCATTCACATCCCCTGGTCCTGGGATTTTTATTTTAACATCTGTGAACGACACATCCTCCCTGCACGTGCGTTAACACCTGTGCTCAAGTTTGCACCTAACTAACCCATGTGCTGAGCTGAAAGGTTCACAGCCTAACTAAACCCAAAGGCAAGATATATAAAACAAAATCCCTTGGCCATTATATTACAAATTTGTACTGACAAAAATAATAATTCATGTAGTTTATATAATGGGTTAAACCAAGCCATTGGCCTAATTGGTAGAGTGTTTGCCAATGGTCCAGGAGACCAGGGTTCAATCCCAGGTTGACTCATACCTAAGACTCAAAAAATGGTTTGCCCATTCGGCAGGGGCTGTAGAATAATTATCTGAAATAAAACTGTTTGACATGTAACTCTGTATATTGCCCAGTCGGCTGGGGCTGTAGAATACACCGACTGCACCTCTGCAGAGGGGTAAGACTCCCCCAACGAGTGTCCTGGATATGACACTAAACAGTCTGATGGTGAGGTTCCAGCAATGCTGGAAATTTGGGGAATGCGGAGTACCCCTTCATTGCAATCGCTCCCAGGTCCACTCTGGCCCAGAGTGGTAGCACCTGATAAGGGTCCTATCTATGGGTTAAATAGAACAAAACCGTGCTTCTTTCACTATACTGATTTTTGCATTTAAACTGGGTATTTATGCTGAACTGAATTGTTTAAAATAGAACTGTTTTGACATTGGAACTGCGTACTAGTGTTTAACTGAATTGCTCGAAATAGAACAGTGTTTGACATCTAAACTGTGTACTTATGCTGATCTGAATTATCTGAAATAAAACTGTCTGACATTTAAATCTGTGTATTGCCCAGTTGGCTGGGGCTGTAGAATACACTGACTGCACCACTGCAGAGGGGTAAGACCCCCCCCCATAACAAGTGTCCTGGATATGACACTAAACAATCTGATGGTGAGGTTCCAGCAATGCTAGAGCTTTGGGGAATGCAAGAGTACCCCTTCATTGCCATTGCTCCCAGGTCCACTCTCGCCTGGAGTGGTAGCACCTGATAGGGCCCTATCTATGGGTTAAATAGAACTAACAGCATACTTATGCTAAACTGAATTGAGTAAACTAGAAATGTTTTTGACAATTAAACCATACTTACATTTAAACTGCGTGCTTATGCTTAACTGAATTATTTCAAATAGAACTGTTTTTCGACATTAAAACTGTATTTACACTTAACTGAATTATTACATATAACTGCTTGAATAGTTTGAAATGGAAATGTTTTTGACCATTAAACTGTGTACTTACGCTAAACTTAACTGTTTTCAATAGAACAGATTATTTACATAAAAATGGATTTGGCATTAAATAACTTACAAAGATTGATATGCCATAAAACCAACAAACCAAACCAAACCAATCAAAAAATGGTACTTAATACCTCCTTGCTTAACACTCAGCAATATAAGGTATGTATCAAGGGTAAAGTGGAGCAATCTTAGGAATGGAGTAGTGTCCTCCTCTACACCTCAGTGTAGTACCTATTGAAAAGGGAGCCTTCAGGTCGCCCTTGACTAAGATCGCCAACTTTACTTACTTTAACTCATATAATTATGCAGTATTTCAAGCAAGTACATGGACATGTTCCCACAAAAATGTAACCAGCTTGTGGCAAAAATAAGCTCATGTTAGAAGAAAAAAATTATAAACAAACACACATTCGTTGTCTAAATTTCTGAGACGAAGCTTGGTGATTTTTAACATTAAGGGTTTTCGGATGATTGTCTTCATCTTTATTGTTATTTCCACAATGTTTCAGCCGATATGTTCTCTAGCCTTCTTCAGGTGTTTGTCGAACTCAGGAACCTTCAGTAAAGGACACAGTTCGAAGTTCTGTAAAGGTTCCTGAGTTTGACAAACACCGAACGAAGACCGGAGAACATATCATCCGAAACATTTGTAGAAATAAAAATAAAGATGAAGACAATAGTCCGAAAACCCTTAATGATAAATAAACACACATTCCACTGGATATTTCTCTGGAACAGTGTGAACACATTAGTTTGGAGTAAGAATATAACTTTTGGTCACCCCGTCCATAAAGTTAATTGTGAAAAAAAAGTTTTGTGAATGTTCAAGCCCATATGTGAAAGCATATATTACCTCATTATTGTTTCCAAAATAACATGAGATTAGAGTTTAGAAAACATGAAGAAGTCAGATGGAGTTAAGTCTAATGAGTAAGGGGTATGAGGTAGCAATTCAAAGCCATAGTTGGCTACTTCAACTAGAGAAGTGTGAATGGGTATGTTATCCTGCATTTCAACTTTATTATTTATTTCACTTGTCTTAATTTTGATTTGCCCAGTCGGCTGGGACTGTAGAATTCACCGACTGCTTCTCTACAGAGGGGTAAGAGCCCCCCAACGAGTGTCCTGGATATGACACTAAACAATCTGATGGTGAGGTTCCAGCAATGCTGCAGCTTTGGGGAATGCGGAGTACCCCTTCATTGCCATTGCTCCCAGGTCCACTCTGACCCGGAGTGGTAGCACCTGATAAGAGCCCTATCTATGGGTTAAATACAACTAAACCGTGCTTCTTTCACTATACTGATTTTTGCATTTAAACTGCGTATTTATGCTAAACTGAATTGTTTAAAATAGAACTGTTTTGACATTGGAACTGCATACTAATGCTACACTAAATTGCTCGAAATAAAACTGTGTTTGACGTCTAAACTGTGTACTTCTGCAGAACTGAATTATCTGAAATAAAATTGTTTGACATGTAACTCTGTGTATTGCCCAATCGGCTGGGGCTGTAGAATACACCAACTGCACCTCTGCAGAGGGGTAAGACTCCCCCAACGAGTGTCCTGGATATGACACTAAACAGTCTGATGGTGAGGTTCCAGCAGTGCTGGAGATTTGGGGAATGCGGAGTACTCCTTCATTACCATTGCTCCCAGGTCCACTCTGGCCTGAAGTGGTAGCACCTGATAGGGCCCTATCTATGGGTTAAATAGAACTAACAGCATACTTATGCTAAAATGAATTGTTTGAGTAAACTGAATAGCTTAAAATAGAAATGTTTTTCACAATTAAACCGTACTTACATTTAAACTGCTTGCTTATGCTTAACTGAATTATTTCAAATAGAACTGTTTTTCAACATTAAAATTGTATTTACACTTAACTGACTTGTTACATATAACTGCTTGAATAGTTTGAAATAGAAATGTTTTTGACAATTAAACTGTGTACTTATGCTAAACTGAATTGTTTTAATAGAACAGATTATTTACATAAAAATGGATTTGGCGTTAAATAACCTACAAAGGTTGATATGCCATAAAACCCAACAAACCAAACCAAACCTTAATTTTGATGCATGGTACTATCCCTCAAATTTTACCCTTTTTCAGGTAATCTATCATGATTATACCCTCAGAATCCAAAAAAACAGAAGCCATCACCTTGCTAACAGATACTGCCTGCTTGAACTTCTTTGGTGGTGGCGGGGAGAACCAGTGTTTCTCCACTGTTTGCTTTGAAGCTTTGATTTAGGTTTGAACTGGTGGACCTAGGTTTTATCTTGAGTTATTAATCTACAGTGGAAATTTTCAGGGTTAGCCCTGAAGTGAGTCAGAAATGTTCTGGATATGTCGGCTTAGTCTCTGGCATCAGCATTCTTAGGACCCATCTTGCAGACAGCTTTGCTTATCCTTAAGATCTCAGTTAAAACAGTGTGGACCAAACCAGAACTAATTATGACATAGCGGTCATGGTCAGGCATGTGGTCAAAAAATAATTCTTGTGTATACTACAAACCTGTAACTTTTGAGCTGAAGAATAGTGTGTCTTATACATGAGTAATTATGGTAATAATAATCTTAATTGGTTCATTTTATAGAACTCTGATCTAAAAATGAAAAGAAAAAAATTCAAATGACTGGGGTCATTAGCAGTTTCAGGGCAGAAAATAGCTTTATTTGAATTAGTAATTTAATTATAAAATCCATAAACTAAACAATTGTTTATTTATGAAGCTCACAAAAGATCTCACGACAAATTGCATGACAGTCTATCCACCAACCACTAAAAAATAGGTTGTTTGGCAATTTGTTTACAGATGATACAGTCAGTGTATTCTAAACCCTGCCCCAATTGGGCTTTTCAAAGCCCAAGGTCATTACCAGTTTCAGGATAAAAAATGGATTTATTTGAATAACTTAGTAATTCAATTTAAAAATCTATTAACAAAACAATTGCCTATTTATAAAGATCACAAAAGATCTCACGACAAATTGCCTGACAGTCTATATACTGGCGGCAAATTGTCCAAACATCTGCAAACAAAAGAAAATTTGTATTTTTGATATTTTAGATTATATAAAAGATAATCAGAAAGCAAAACTTTGGAGGTGCCCGAGGTGTAATGGTTATCATCGTAGGAAATGGACACGGTGACGCAAGTTCAAATCCTGGACGAGGCTGATTGCATTTCACATAGCACTAATACCCTTGGGAAAGGTATGAATCCAATTATTCTCCCTCCAGCTATGGGTAAATAGTAGGACAGACTGAGTTCTTCAGCCTTGGTGAGGCAACTAGTCTAGGAGAAGGAAAACTCTGAATTCAAACCTGTTAAACTCCGCTTAAAATTTGACCTTGTATCATATCCTGCCCAAGCGGAGGGGTTGGTAAATAGGATCAGAAAGCAAAACTTTGCAAGCAAGTTTATCATTAGAGACCCCGTCCCAATGAAAGTTCACCTTTCCTCATGTGTTTTATTTATTTATTTATTTTTTTTTTTTATAAAGCTAAAACTTTTTTGTGAGCTGAGTTTGTCATCATCATCAGGGTATGTTGACAGCATGGATTCCCTCGACTGATTTTCAAAGCTAGTCAGAAAGCTCTTCTCACTTGGTGCAACGTTATATTCACAATCTACATTGTAGTGGGTTTTTCATCAGAGCTGAGATGATTAGCTTGGAGACCCTCCTCTTCCACACGCATGCCTAATTACTAATGTTTTGTGTCAGACCAATTATAATGAAAATCATACCATGCATGACTGACTGTTTTCTAACTATTTTATTATGATAGATACACTATTTCTTGGTTAACATTAAACTCTCATCAATGTTTATTAGCTTAATAGTCATCATGAGTCCTGGAAATAGAACTAAACTGTATCTGGTGGTGAAGTTCCAATTCTGGAACTCTGGGGAGAGTGGAGTACTCTCTTCATTGCCATGACTCCCAGGTCCACTCTGGCTCAGTCTGGTAGTACCTGTTAGGGTTCCATCTATGGGGCAAATAAATTTCTTTAAAAGTTATTCATATCTGATATGGTTGTGTGCAAAAAAAATCTCTTTAGAAACAACTACACAAAAAATGTAAATGTGACTCCTTAACCTCCTGGCATAATATAACCCAAGACAGGATAACATGCCATTAAAAACAATCGTTCAATTTTAAGTTTATTACTAGAGGTCTAGTCTCAATGAGAGCTTCATCTTTCCTCATGCTGAACAAAGAAGTTTTTTTTTTTTTTTTTTTTTTTTTTTACATAGGTTAGGTTTCTTTGTTTAATGGCATATCAATCTTTGTGGTTTATTTAATGCCAAAGCCACTTCTGTCGAAGAACAGTAGTGGTACTATTTAACCCATAGCTGGGGAGATAGGGAGAGTTTGAAAGTCAATGTAATAGCAAAACTGGAGTTTGAACTTGCTTCCTATGAGGTTGCAGTCCAGCACGTTACCCACTATGCAAAGGAGACTTCCCTTTTTTTAACAGACTAAAAAAAGTAACGATGATATTAGTTTATGTGAAAGTTGTGATAAAAAGCAACCAAAATAAGATGAAAGGGCAGTTAAAAATCAACAATAAGGACAGCTCTTTATTTAAGAAATTCAGACAACTTAATTCTGAGACAGTAATAGTTAAATT